>MU388850.1:0-283577 GCA_022578795.1 Xylariaceae sp. FL0255 | reverse complement strand
CCAACCCACAACATCATTACCACGTCAATCTCTAATTTTAGCCCCCCCCCCCCCCCCCCCCCCACCCCCCACCCACCCCCCCCCCCCCCCCCCCCCCCTTTTTTTTTTTTGTAAAAGATGCCACCGTTCTGGTTCGGAACCGTTTGACCAGGCGGCATGCAGGTGGTCCAACAACCTCACAGACCCTTCGAAGCAACCCCGGTCTGTTTTAAATCATATTCAATACTTTGCGAAGCTTGGCTATCCTGACCGCCACCCGGAGTACTTTTACACGAAGCTTATCGGGAAGACCAAGGCAAACCATCTTCCCAGGAGACTTTACTTCCTCTACATTGTTCCAAAGCCCTATGGTGTTTTCGTTGTACGATAGATGACTATTTGTAGAAAAGTCCACCTGCGTTTATAGCGAAGGACTGAGAATTTAAATCTGCTTTGGGCAGAAATCACCTTCATCAGAGCACAGCATACTAGTAAGCTACTTCTAGGATCAGCAGACTGAGGTACGCGTGTTGTTATCTGGCCCAGTCGCATTGCATACCACGCCCCAATCCTTCGGCCTACACGTCCTCCGAGTACCAGGGGTGCGTTATGTCCAGAACATCGGCCCCAGCTGTCCAAATTACATCTTCGACCAGACTTGCCAATGTGCATTTGTGGCGAAAGCCCCGTACTCATTGTTCCGGCCACGCCTGGGTACCATGACCCACCAAAGAGTGTCCCATAAGGAGTCTGAACATGTTAGGGGAAAGCTTTGCTACACTGATTCGAAACCTGATGCGAGCCTTGTTACAGACAGAGGGTGATCATTAAATAGATAGATAGCAAAGAGAGGAGCAGAACTCAGGTAATCAGCCAGCAACTGATCAGACAGGGGTCAGTCGTTCAATCACATTAAAGACGACTGGAAAGAGTCTTATTCATGCTTGCTTTTCTATTCCGCTCTTGGTTAAATAGCCCATCCAGTTCATAAGCACTTCAAGTAGTCTACTTTTCACTAATCTAGTAGTACGCAGCGGCGAAAGTCTATCAATGGGCTGAAGCTATCAGACAATGAACAGGCGAGTAACAATTCATCCTGGATGACTAGCTCTCCAGGATCCTATAAACAAATGCTCTACGAGGATGGAAGGATGGCCGCGATCATTGTCATGATCATGCGGCAACCAGCCAAAGCTGTCTTTGGGCAATACCAGAATATCCCCTACAAGCTTCGGCTCTTGTAGTCTGTCTAGCTCCTCGCCAGTTTGAGTTGTACCCGTAACTTCAGTCCAGTATTCCATGACAGCTTCTGTGAACGCAAAGGGACCAGTCGTCGACATGACGTCTTCAAAGGTGATACCCTCAGCTTTCGTCTCGAGGAGTTGAATCAGATTGCCGATGATCCGGTCAACGACTCTTCGCATCGCAGGATGGTTAGGCTTAGTGAGGATGGTATACTGCGCAAGCTGGACAGAAAACTGGGATCCTGGCCATATCGGGCGCTTATGCTTGTCGTTCTCTATCCCGATTACCATGTTTAAATTTCTTATATTCTGGTATGATTCCGGAATCCATGATGAAATAGGCTGATGGGGTAAAACATCAATATCCGCCCACACACCTCCCTCCAGCAGCAGTACAAGGTATCGCAGTAAGTCCGCTCGCATAATGGGATCATGCAGATTGATAAAAACCTCAGATATATAAGGCGAGCAGCGGTTTGCCACAAATGCGTTGGAATTGGCATCGGTGATGCGTTCGTATTGCCATGTCGGGTTCATTTCACGCCACTTTCGTGGAAAACCAGTTGTTCGGGGAGTCGGATCGTCGGAATCATCCTTCCAGCTCTGCCAAATCTTCATTGGGAAATGACCAGAAGAAGATTCGGATTCGGTCGTTAAAGGTGAGCGAAAGTCAGCTGTGTAGAGATGGTATCAGCATATTGTGCTTGGCTCTGACACAAGCTACATTGAACTACTCACAGCTCGAATTTGAGGGATCGCGAGCAAAATATAAGTGGTATAGAAGGTAGCAAATAACAAATCCAGTAAAGCTGCCGCCAAGTATGATTTGCCGTTGGCGAGACATTCTCACAGATTACCAGGCGCAGAATATCAAACAAGGATTTCAAGATGAGGTTAGGTGAGAATAGAGCCTAGCAGACAGACAAGAGTCTATTAAGAAGCAAGAGTCTCATGTTACGGCATGGGTTAATTTTGTGCATAAACGTGTTTAAATTCTTATCATCAACATACTTACTAGCCGTAGTAACAAGCCGGGCAGCCACCTACGACGTATCCCATATGAGTGCTGGTCCGACGAGGGTTGCAGCCTACGCAAATCAAGTGGCTACGACAGGGGGCAAAGTATATGTAAGGGGTTTGGGGGCCTGTGAGATGCACTCCTGAGAGTCTGCAGTTCTACTGCGGAATTTTTATTACGTCCTGGCACTCATAAAGAGCCGACTTTGGCTGTGCCGTACATGCCATTCATAAATGCAGAGTATAAACAGGAGGCGGCTTGGGCCATTTTTAGTTTTTTTTCTCTTTTCGGAGGGGAGAGAGGGGACCCAACGATAAGCATTGGGATCACAATGAGGCTCTCTCTAGAGATGTCTTGAGAAGTAGAATTATGGTGCCTATCCTATCGATTTCAGAGCCTTACTTGACTCGATCGACATCAAAATTCCCAATTTAGGTAGGTTCCGTTGCGAAATGGGCCATGTATCTCTCCAAAGTAGGTGCTTGAAGTCGCTTCCGCATGTCATCTGTGCTTGGCCCTTTTGACGGCTTAGCCAGCCTCATCGTTGGGGGTTCACCCGGCCTTGTAACGGTTGGTTATCATTGAGAACCAGCCCGCATATCCATTTGTGCAATCTCAATTTTCTACCAAGTGCTAATCATATCTGAAAAGACGCCTTTTCCGGTACATCCCAATACAAATAGCCAGCGAAAAGTCCGAATACAGTCTCTCTGTATCAACTTACCCAACAGCGCCTCATCTTGGCCTGTTACTCAACGTTACGATAGGAAGGAAGAAACCAGGGCTGACCATAACCATAACCTATACATTAGCTAAAGCTCAACTAACCAACCCCTTAAACCTCACCCTTCGTCAAAAAGCACTAGAGTCGGACTTTCTATGGTGACATGTACCGAAATGGACTAGGAAATACGCCTTGCATTATATACTTAACATAAACAGAATACTGAGATTGCAGGGTCGAATATGTGGGCTGATCGGGAACGGACCTTGGTGAATTAGGCACACTTCCGAGCTGCGTGTCATTCCGAAACGCCAAGCCTACTTACTGCAGCTTGCCGAACCAACGAGTCGGAAGACTCTGCCCGGAAGGTTCTAGACACCCTGTTTACTGCTATTACCCCCAATTTCTAGAGCACATATGTCGTATGACCGCTGCCTACTACCGATTCGAAGTGCGTAACACTTGTCCTCACTTGTGATTGAGGACTTCAAATAGTCCGTGGCAAATGATAATTGTCGATGTTCGGCTGCGATCGACTCATCGAAATTCTTTCAATCGTTGCGCTGACAACATTGTCGCCAACCGCATGGTGTATTGCAGTTTGTGCCACTGTGACACCAACGGTTATGGGGCATCAATCAAACCCTTGTCGCATTCGTATGAGATATGCATACGTGGATACACGAAGAATAATCAATAACATGGATTGAACGAGAGAGCCCTATCATATGTGCTCAAAGGAGAGAGAAGATAACCGCGTGTGCGCCGCGCCCTTGATCATTGTACAATTCCCTATGGTACTCACTCAGCCCCTACCCCGACCGTCGTTGCAACCCTTATTTTGCGATGCTCTTATTGCTGCTGTCCACAATAGTGCTCCGACGCTCATGTTTCTTCTGCATCCCCTGGTTTGTCGTCTTTACCGCCTTGATGACGTGGGTTGTCATCAACATATCTGGAACTTTTCAATGATGGGATATACCTGCTGGCCATACACACGCTCATGAGTGCCCAGAGGTATCTACTCAAAACCCGCTGCACAAGGACGCTTCTACTAAGTAGGTGGATTTCCCTTCTAAGCTAATATGAAGCACCTGCTCTTGCTCAATAGGCGCATTTTCCATAAGTATACAAAGCCGGCTTGCGCTACCTGTTTCCCGTCATGACACGCGCTGTTACACTGCATAAATAGCTGTCCCAGATCCGCCCACATCCATTATTAGTATTCACTTTCAAACGAAGCTTACAACGTTCAGAAAAGTTCTTGCTTAGGCAAATGACTAGCCCTGACTTATCTTGCTGCTTCTTCACTCTTTCATCTGTGATATCCAGCAGATACACTACTTTATCTAGAAGTTAGATCCCAACAATAGTTTTCGCTGCGAGATCTCTTTCTTCCCTCTTTTCTATCTATCTTTACATCTTGATTTCTTGAGGGGAGAAAAAGGCAGGACTATTGCTAACCATAAACTTAACTTAAATCCTATGACATTTCCCCTGAGCTACCAATCTTACCCTATAGTGTTGAGATTAGATAGAAAAGTAGAAAATCTACATTAGGTTTAGCCTGACACGACATGTAGCGCCAAGTTAGGGTTAGTGCACTCGAGTAAACTAACCTTAGGTAGATACTGGTGGGATGGAAAGTGGTACCCAGTGTGGAGGCAGTTACCACGCCTATATGAACCTCATCGGGACATGGTGTCATAGACCTTCACTTTCACTCATCAACATCATTAACCCCCCTAATTGAACCACATCCATTATCATTCGAATCAATACCTATTCTGTGGCGCATACTTTAGAGTCTTCAGATATGGAGTATAGTACGTCCATCAATTGTCCCATCCAGCTACAAGCACGCGCGTGGGCTCAAGTCCAGCTCAAACAGCCAGATTGTGCGGTAGGGCATCCATGGTATTTTCGAAGGAAGGAGTTGCGTCGAATGAGACAATTACAGCCATGCCACAGTATGACATGGCCCGAGAGATTCTCAATAACATCAAAGGGTCAATTTTTACCAGCATTAACCAGACGAGACAGGTGCAAGACCTCGGGAGCAGCGTCTTGGTCAGACAAAGATGTTGTCGGTTTGAATGCAATCGAATTTGGTTACAATAGAGTGTTATAAGGTCAGATTTTAAGCCGTTGTCGTGAGAGCTCCTGTACTCAGATTGGGGGGCCACGGTTGATGATGATCTTACCAGTGGTAATGGTTACATTAGATGGTTTTAGCCTAGAGTCAGATGGATATCTGGAGAGCGAGACTGAATGAGTGATTGTAAAACATGCTATATGATCGACTTTGCTTACTTTATCCTTCAGTGTTGGGTCGACAGGCTCCCTATAGTACATGAGATGAATAGCTTGCTCGATATTACGCAAGACTCGTCACGTCATATTCTTGTCGAATAACTTGATATTGCGGAAAATTGAAATGGGAGGTGTACTAGCGTAGGATGTCTACTTCTATCTCTGCCACCTGGAGGTCGGTGGACGATAGCACTGTCGTAACTTATTGGTAGCAAAGCCTAGAGGTTAGCCAGAACCAGCAGACAAGGGGAAGACTACCAGCACGCAGGGCACAACATTCGAAAAAGGGCTTCGAAGCCGACAGTAGTAAAGTGTCATCATAGATTTCTTGCCCGCGCAGGGAGGTCTCGAGTTGTTGAGGGAAGTAGGAGCTCTAAGGACGAGATCCAAGTCGGACAATCTGGTGAGCAGAGCTCTCACACGACCTTGTCAATGTCTCAATCAGAGGAATATTCCACCTTGTAAGGTGCCACGGCAAAGTTTATTCGAACCTACTGGCCACAGATGGGAATAGATTTTCAGGTAGGTGCCGTGCGCGATGTTGTCCATTCGGAAATAGTATGTAAACGAAGGGGAGCATGGAGGGACGAGGGAGACTTATGCGCTAAGAAGAAAACAAAATAAGATGCTTGAAGGAAAAGTTCCAAGAGGGTAATCAAGACCCTTTATAGAATGCATAAGTGTTGACAGCTTAGGACCGCACTCAGATAGCTCCCGCCGGACGACATACCTCTAAGTGGCCCAACGTCATTATTAACTAACGCAGCAGGGTTTGCATAAATCAAAGCTTCAGACGACTTTAATATAAACATATAAAAACCAGAGGCGCTTGGAAGAAGTATTGGCCGCCTTCCTAATTCTTGCTTGTTCTACTTCCTAGCTTGCCCCTCCTTCTATTGCTTGTTGAGCTGAGTGACTTGCTATATTCTACTTCAACTCTAGTCAACATGTCATACTCAGCAACTATCCGACGAGTAATCGACCTCTCCAGAGAACCAATAATCTCTAGAGAAAAGTTTTGGCAGTGGTAGAAGAGAAATGAGATTTGAGACAATGTGAGATAATGCACCCTTTCGATGACTGTTCCTCTCATAGCTGCCAGACCGCTCTCCATAATCCTCCTGGCCGGCAGTACTATGTAGGAAATATATTATTTTGGTATATGGCATCACTGATAGCTGGAATGATCAAGACTAAAGGCGCGAGAACGAAGACAGTTTCTGTTAGTCCTTGATCTGAACACCAGATGATCATTATGGCTGTGCGGTCTAATATATAGCATATGGGAATCTCCTCAATTCTATACTAGGATCGGCCTCGGCAACTGTTTCCGGCTTCATGGCTCTACCACCGGAGAGGCCAATATGAACAGAGTTTCATACACATGGGTAGTATGATCAAGCTAGGAAGTTAACCTGCCATGATTATTCTGGAGATAGATCGAGGGGCAAAAATACACAAGCCGCATTTTAGACACCTCCGTTAGCAGATCGACTCACAATTCTCAACCGTCAAATAAAAACACTATCTAGATGTCATAGACAGCGACTTCACAGAAGAATGCAAGGTTGTTTCCATTTACGGTTCGGACTTCAACCTCTCGTTACTAGCAGAGGGGATCAAGCGGAAAATACACTCATCGACGCAAGTAAAGGATCCATTTCCAGGATACAAGTAGCGCTCAAGTCTTTTTTAGCTAGAACGAAACTCGGTGTTTCTCCCTACACTGAAATAATCGTTATTACATATTTGCAAAACTCCTAGAACATCGCTAATAATGTAAACTAGTCAAGCCTATAATCTAAAGCCGCTTTTTGCTTTATCATATTCCATTTGTGATCAGAATATATTGCATAATTCCATGCTACGACGCACTATTTGAGAGCCTGAACCTGTTATCGAATGCTGTAGACACCGCCTAACTCTTAGCGTTCAAGCAGGCAAGCTAGATCTTTAAGCCCACTTCATGTGACTTAAGAAGAAACAACTCCAATTTAGTTTACTTTACATTCTGATTTAATCGTATAATGTTATAGTGATTATCATTTTTAACTTTCTTTCTATTCAAAAAGAAGGGAGTGGTCTTCATCTCGGATTTAGACTGCACTTTATTTTAACGACAGCCAAGTGCGAAGCTGCTTTTCTTCTTTGCTTACAAGCCCAGTCGCCAGGGATTGCCGGTATTATGTCATGCATACCTTCATGAACCCAACTTCCTCTTAAATTAGCCGGAAATAAACAGCCCCAGACCTTGATCCCCGTTTCTCCTTTTTCTTCCTTTCTCCTTTTGATAGTTGTGGGTAAACTCTGACCCTTACTTTTCGGTCAATATGCATCAGCCCTAGGAGTCAATGTGATGGAAAGATAAGCTTATGTAAGAGCGGCAGTCCGGATTGTCGATCTTCCCCAGAAACTGTTCGGCATTCTGCAGTCATGCAGCATCTCACCATTATGTCATCTCATGACCAATCATCGCCCGGGGGGAGGTGGACGTCGAGCTTGGTGGTAGTCAGAATCGTTCGCGCACTTTCGGAAACCCCACCAAAACACACCAAAACTTACAACTTTCAGAAACTCGTCAACCCACCACCTCTCCGTAAATGAAATTGAGGCTGTAAATAATAGCTATTTTGAAGTTGGTAATATTAAATTTGTTATTTTTTTTGCGCTATATAGCTTATATATTAATTTATATATACCTAAATTAATCTAATTAATTTATATTTTAATTTATATTTTTATTTATATATTTATTTTTATATTAATTCAAGCTTAGATTTTAATAAATTTAAGCTTAATAGTTAATTTGATAATTTTTTAAAACTATAATATCGTTAAATCGTTATAATATTAAATTAAAATTACGATTAATATTTTTTATAGTAAGTTTTTAAAAGTTTTTTTTTTTTATATCTTTTAAAATCTTTTAATTTAATATTAGTATCGTTTTAATATATATTTTTATTTATTTAGCTGGAGTTTCGATAGAATTTAATTCGGAATTATTATAAAAGCTTTAAAAAACGATATCGTTGCAATTTTTATACTATTTTCTAACCGTTTTAAAAATATAAAATAAATTAAAGTTTTGCTAAATAATAGGCTTTTTAAATATATATTTATAGATATTAGTTTTAATAATAGATATAATTTAGATTATTATTTTGATATATTTAATAATAGATATTATGCTTTTTTTATTTTTAAAATTATTAATTTTTATAGTATATTATTCGAAATATTTAAAATTATCGTAGCTTAAAAAAGTTATAGTATAAAGTTTTTTTTATTTTTTAAACTTTAAAAGTAGATTAATACCTATTTTTTTTAAAAAAAACGAGTTTTTTTTTTTTTTGCTTTTTTTTTATCTTATTATCGGAAGGTTTAATAATCTATTACGTTTTATAGTTTTTTTTTTTTTCCGGAAAACGTAGCAGCAATTATTAAATCTAAACCTAAAATATAATTAATTTATAGAAATTATACGTTTTCGCCAACTTTTTATTTATTAAAAGCTTTTTTTCTTCTTTTTTTATACAAAAGCGATTTTGTTATATATAGTAAGCTATAAAAATAAATTTTTATTAATTTCTAAATATAAATCGATATTTAAAATATATACTATATATTAAAATATAGTATATAAAATTTTATTTATATTAACGCTAGCTTTTTCGAAAAAACTATGTAGTAAAAAGTAGTATATTTTATAAAAATTTTTGCAATTTTTATAATAATAATTTACTAATTCGAAATTAATATTATTTAACTTTTGTTTATATTTATACGTTTTTACTAATTTAAAGTTATTATTAAAAATTTTAGAATTTAGGTTATTATATAACGTAATATTATTATTAGAAGCAAAAATTATAAATTTATTAATTCGTAATTTAAATATTTTACGTTTAATAGCTTTAGATATATTAAAAGTTTTAAAAATTTGCTTATTACTAATTTTAAAGTTATATTTATTAATAAAGAACTTTATTTCGCAAATTATAACTTTTTTAAAAATATTATTGATATTAGAGAATTTACGAATAATTTTAGACATAATAAAAAATATAGCTGCTAGGGGAAAAAATAGGAAAATTTACTATTATAATTTCTAGCTTTTAAATATTATAATAATATAAATAATATTAATAAAGCTTTAAAATTAATAATATTATCGCTAAATAATATTATTAAAATTATTATAATTTTAATAGAATTACAAACTTAAAAACTTTAGTTAAAAAGCGCTATTTTATAATTATAAAAAGTATTATTTTATAATTTAAGCTTTTAAAACTTAATTTATAAATATCTACGTATAAAAAAAATACTAAAATTAATATCGCCGGTATCGAATTTACTATTATTTACAGCCTCAATTTTATCTACGGAGAGGTGGTGGGTTGACGAGTTTCTGAAAGTTGTAAGTTTTGGTGTGTTTTGGTGGGGTTTCCGAAAGTGCGCGAACGATTCTGACCACCACCAAGGTCGAGCTACGATGAATAATATTTTCCGAAGCTTTGCTTGAAATATCCGTGCTGATGGATACGATTCGCTTCCCTTTGCATGACACTCCCAACAGAATGAAAGAAGGGAGATGGGGGCTTCATAATTGATACTCGCTATCTGCCAGAGTTGTTATTACAGCCCTTGTTTAGTCATAGTATGAAATACGGGATGAAAATTACAGAATTTCAGTTGCGTTCGAATGATGTGAAATGTTGTCTCTATATTGAGGATGACCACAACACTTTGCTGAATCAATTCAATGGCACGAACTGGCAATGATCATGTCAGATCTATATAAAAGGCGACCCTTTCATCCTGGTGACTTACGCTAACCAGTCCGTTCAGGGGATTGCATCGGGTGTCTTCAGATGTAAAAATTCACGTGATACCATAAAATCCTCGAATATTACCGGTCCAGGTACAACCTTCTATTGGCACCTCCGACTGACCCAGTCTTGCCCATGTAGTCAAGGTATTCCTCTTATGAATACGCATCAACGAACACGAGATTTATCAGTGATCCTTTCGTTCTTGGCGCTATAGATAGTCAGGAGTCATCTACTGCAACGAGAGAGCTCAATATGGCTATAATACCTAAGTGCCAGCGACAATCCTCATATTCCCGTCGGCTTTCTTACTTGCATCAACACGAACAATCATAAGCTGAAACTCCGAGAGCCTCTTATGTAATCCCGCTGGTGTAGCCTGACTTACCGGGAAGTTGATGCTCGCTGTTACGTAAATAAAACAGATTCCTTTGGATCGAGGCACCCATCACCCTGGGAGCAGTTCAGAGACGATACGTGTCTACTAAGGGTATTTTTTTGCCCTACCATATCCGCAACCTAGTCCGAGACAAGCACAGTGCCAGTCTCTGCAAAGATGCATAGACCGAACCGTATTGTACTGTATATCCTAGGTACTATTCCCAACGTGCGGGCTTAGACTTCAGCTACTATCTGTTGACATCTTCCCATCCGCTTGTTAGAGCCATCATGGACTGGTTTTGTCCTCACCATCTTTTCTAAACTGTTGGAAGCCCTTACTATTTTTAGCTGATCCAGATAGAACCGAGCCAGACAGAAATTAAAAGGCAAGATTCAGATGAATTTACTCGTGAAATGGCCCTTGATGGGTTGGCTATAAGACATCTCAGGATGGGCCTGCAGGCTACCGGGATCTGAAGTCAAATAGCTTCTCACGAATGTAGATTGGTCGGCCTTCTTTTGTACTTTTGTACAAGTGAGCCTGCAGCATAACCGGTGATGTCTTACCGTACTCGGTGACTCGGGCTTCAAAGCACTGAGGCGGCTGATCCGCCTTGGGATTTTGATAATCGGTCAGATTGCGGTTACTCCTCCTAGAACTACATCTCGATGACCTCATCACGGCACGGGAATAGAGGAGGACTTCGTCGCTGTCTCCTACCTCATCTTGCGAAGATGATTATCGTGCTACTTGAGATCGTGTATAAAAACCTGCTTCATCCCCCCGAGAGGACCAACATCTTCAGAGAGACCACAGCACAACACCAACAGTTCACAACCAAGCAGTATCTTATTCTCGCTCCACAAAAACATCGTCAAAATGAAGACCTGTGCAATCCTCGCCGCTGCCACCATGGCCATCTCAGTCTACGCCAACGGCGTGCTGGACCTTTACAGCGATGGAGACTGCAGCAACCTCGTTGCTGTTGGTAATGGTAAGAAACTGCCTCCAATCACCACTGTCCTGAAGTATATTATTCCATGTTCTTTTCTCGAAACAAATACTAACTCAATGTGCGTACACCAGAGGTCCCCCCAGCCAACGGCAACGGCGGCTGCGTCCCAGGTTCCTGGGGAAGTGCCCTAGGCGTCTCCGAGGATTCCGGCTTCGTCTGTAAGTTGCCCATCTACCATCGATGTATCTCAAGACCCGAATGGTGGTGAGACTAAAACCATTTCCACAGTCACCGTTTACGAGGACTCGTCTTGCTCCGTCGACGCTACCGCTGTTCGCGTCGGAAACTGCGTCTCTGGCTCTATCAACTCGTTCTCCTACGATGCTGGCAGCTAAATTCGCGGCCCTGTCGACTTCAATGACCTTTGAGTAGTAGTGGGCGGGTAGTTAGAGGAGTGTGAATGCGGAATATTCTATAGTCCAAGTCACTCGTTTGGTTCACAGTGCTGTTCTTCTTGTCACCAAAAACATCAACACTTTGGTTTCATAGATTGGCAAGATTTTGGTCTCTAATCCGACAACTAGAAAACCTCTTAAGTCTATGAATACACTCGTGTTATATCACTGAACATGCTCGTGCCATTTGTCAGAATAGCGCCATAGGCCCGACATCGGGCCTCTGGGACCTGCGTTGAACCTGAGTATGAGAGCTGCGTACACCTTCTCACGATGATCATATGTATAAAAAACAGTATATCTGCAGATAGTTTTACAGATTTCCTTTTGGAGATCACCTCAATACATGCTACAGAGATCACTACACTGCATTGAATCCCTCGTGTCAATATTACTTCCACAACAGCTGTCACCTCCGTGACACCATTAATACTGCTGAGGTGGAGAGTGTCATGAAATGCTCAAGGCAGGAGTAATGCCTTTCTACTCGGCACCCCCTCTTCTAGGGACTCTAGCCTTATCAGGTAGACAGCCATTATTTGAACTTTGACAGCAATCGAATTCCTAAGTCCTCAGAAAAATAGTATTGTGGTCCGTCCTAGTATTTGCCTTTAAGACTAGCAGACCTTACTAAAGGGGTTCCGCTGACAAGAACTCCCGGCTCCAACTCTATCATCATTTAGCCTCACTTTTCCATACTTCGGTTTCACCTAGCTTTACACTGTCAGTCTTACCAACCCAGACATATAATTCAAAGCAGCACCGAGCACCATTGGCCGGGTTGGTATGGCCTAGCGATATAGCGTCTTGATTTTCTAATATCATTATCCTAATATTCTCTAGACATTATGTTAGGTGGTAGGGTTCAACTCCCTACGCGGCCATTTATTTTTTTCCCCCTCCCTTTTCCCCTTGTTCCTCCCTCTTCTTCTTCCTCTCTCAGGTTTTTGAAAAATGATTACAATCCACTACGATGAGCTTTTTCGTTACCAGATGAAACTACAGCATCTATGTGATGTACCGAAAATTATCGCAAGAAGGACACCATAGTAGTTGGCACGCAAACTTATATGAACTGCACCGCTACTTCAATCATCTAAGCTCCAGCCTATGGCCCCAATTTCAGGTGTCAAATGTCATTCTGATGCTTCAAAACACCCTTGTAACACACCAGGCATCCTCAGCGGAGAGCGACGGTGCGATATGTACTGTAACCAAGCACAGAACTATCCATCCATCTCATTCGGCCAAGTATGCTACCTGCCCCTCCCGTTACCGAGAACAAACATGCTACTTGATGAGCACAGCCTCATCTACACGGATCATAAAAGCGAGTTGCTCCCCAGTTTTTTCTTTTTGTTTTTCTTTTCCAGCACTCCAAAGACGTACCAGTCAGATCATCTCAATTTACTTCAGAATTTTCCAGATTAATAATCATCATGCCCGTAGCCTTTGGGTTCTCGGTGGGCGACTTTATCGCCGCGCTTCAAGTAACGAGGACGGTGATCGACTGCCTGCGACGGTCATCATTCGCTGGACGTGTATACAGCGATCTCCTCAGCGAACTTTACGGACTTGAGTCGGCACTTCTCCGCGTCAAAAATCTCGGAAATGAAGAAGAGACGATAGGGGAAGAAATCCAGCTCCAAACTCAAGCCTAAAGCTAAACCAATACTAACGCCAGTCCGAACATTTCGCTCGCCAACAAGCTGCCGCACAATGCCAACTGACTATCGACGACTTCTGGAACACAACGATTAAGTAATACCACCCCAATCTGCAGCAAAACGGCAGCGGGAGTACAAATGTTTTGAGAATTCGCGATGGGTGGGCGAGGATCAAGTGGACTTTATTGAAAGCCGACGAAATCGAGAGGTTTAGAGTTGACATCAGAGCACACACCAGCTCAATCATGATCTTGCTGTTGACAGTGCAGATCGAGGCAGAAAACCGACAGGCTGCTGATGCAATACGGCGAGTTTTAGGTCTTGCTGGCAGGATCCAGGGGCTGACGACGCAGTGCATGAATGGGGTAACGACACTTATTTCCGGTGTGAATCAGAGCGTGCAACAAGGTAGAGATATTCTGAGCAAGATGACGGGCATTATCTAGACGAACTTCAGGGTCTTCCAAATGGTTTATGATATCTACTAGGTCGTACTTCGAATGCCACAACAGGTCGAACGTCAGTAGCCCGGAGGTTTGATCGACATTTTTCGGTCGCCTACTCCCGTTCCACCTCGAGTTTGTGCAATCCACAAAATTGTTCTTGTTTGTACTAGAGGATAATCTTAGAGGCTTACTAGCAGGCAAAGGTATGATAGACTATGGGGCCTTTTTCGTCTTTCAGGACTTCGACACGCGGGAATATATTGATAGACCCGATGATATAAGTAATTGGGAAAAAAGCGCCTTCTCAGGACAGAGACTTACAATGGGTCTGATGGCTACGCAGAAAATATGCGATAAAAGCGACGATCCAACTATTGAGCTCTGCAAGAAATCCTTGCAGCCCCAGGAGCCGGTGTGGTGGTAAGTCCCTTAGGGATTGCAAGAATATTGGGGTATCTAGCGAAAATCTGACTATCTTTTGGTGATGAATGCGCTGATACTCAGTTCGAGAGGAAGGTACTGGACTTCGCATCAGACTTCAGACCAAGATTCAAACCTGTCGACTTTCCCGGCACAAAGACAGGTCATGTAGTTATCAACACAATGTATTTGTGGGGTTTCATTAAGCCCTAATTGATGTTTGATCGTGTATTTCTCGACAAGATAAAGGCATGGTCTTTCGGCGGCTGTGAAGGCTACTGCTGATATGAAACAAAGGTTAATACAGGCGCAATCGGCCGATCACTCTTTATGCATGTTGAGCCATCACAGTGCAATTTGGCTTCACTGTACATTCGAAACGGATGGTAGAATCTATATTATCATACAATCACATTGGATTTAGTGAGGTCACAGAGCACACACAATACGGACAGGCGACATTTGATTATGAATTAGAATTGTGTTTTTATTTAACTACCTATCTACTAGCAATCACTTGCTAATGGTTCGCAGGGGGTATGGGGATGGTGATGTGGGATGTGGGATGTGATGGGGCGGAAAGCGACGATGACGGGGTTATGGGGATGGATTCATGACATGGCGTAGTCGTCTCATACAGCTTCTTATGATGTGTGTATACCGAAAAAAGTTGGCTTCAGACTTTTTCCTCCTTTCTTATTCTTCTCGAAGAGCACTCCTTTTTTGAACATAGTTGTGATCTCTCATCGACAACAAAACCAAACTACACTCTCTCTCCTATTATAATCGCCTATACTCAGTCTGAGATATACGCCCAAGTGTCGTCCAATGGCCGTTCCTAGTGGCCCGCCATGACTGCGTTGTAATGTGACCATGCCAGGTCCTTTGAGTGCTTTAAAAGCATATCTTCGGTGAGTGGTAGCTGCAAGATTCGATCGTGATCGGCCTGAAATTCAGCGTTAGTTCAAATCCAATGGATATGGATAGAAGGTATTGGCTTACCTGTCCCAGTTTGGTCATACTCATGACCACTTCCGCAACCTCAGCTGCCATCTCAGTCAAAGCCGCATACTCGATCACTCCAGCTTCCGGCGTGTTGCCATGCATTGCGGGTAACCCTTCAAGAAGGCTGTCTACCAGTTGCTGCGAGGGTAATTCGTGGCGACGATGGAGGCCCATGAGCTGCAAGAAAGACTTGTAAACCGCACCACCAGCATTCCATTCAAGGACCAGTGAATGGCGACCCTCGAACTGTTGGAGTACATCTGCCAAAGCATCATAGTCCCTTTCTATGATAAACTTCGGCGCGACTTCCATGACAAAGGCATGATGAGCCTCAGCCCATGATCCGGCACGGAGAAGGCATTGCACTTCACCGGCCGCATCCTTCTTCGCGCTTCGCATGTAAAGAGCCTTTGCATGCCATATCCACGGCGTAGGAATCATCAACTCTCCTGCGAGCCTCTTGAATGCTGTCAAATCATCATTGCCAATGAGTGCCGCATGGCGACAGAGGTGATCTTGGATAGCTCTCGTGCGTGAATCGGAATCACTCAAATGTAGGAGGACGAAAGTTGCTTCGAGCCAGCTACCTTCGTTAGTCAACTGTGCGGCGAAAGAGGTTGTGGCTGCGTCAGCCTTTTCCGAAGAATTCCTTCCAAACGAAACATGACCAGTCGATGTGAGTGCTTGTCCCAGCTGCCAGCAGAGGCGGTAGTCTAAGGGCGAGAGCTGAGAATTCTCTGGACGAATGACAGATTCGAGGTCAGTTGCGTCATCTGAATATAGCCTGAGGAGGCCCCAGAGCAAATCCGCTCTCTGTCCTTTCTCCGGGTCGTTCCAGATGCACGGGATTCCGTTCTGAGCGAACCATACATCTGGATAAAGCTCTTTATCCTGTTCTACATCCTCCCAGAATCGCTCAACGGCCTCAGCGATGGGACTACTGGTTGAAATAGCATACCATAGCCGGAGTCCGAAAGCTTGCTGCCAGTTTAGACCAAATTTCTGAGAGATGACGAAAGAGTCTATGCGATCCTCAGCCGCGCCCTTCTTGCCTTCACATGCGCAAACATTTCCACTGAGCATCTCGTATAGAGCTCGAATTGGCGGCGTAATCTCACTGATGACCTTCCCGTTCCACCAAGATTGAATTTGCTCCTTGACGTCTTTCTTGACACTGTCGTTGGCACCAATCAGTGAAGTAAGGGAAGCAAGACGGAAGTTCTTGCCCTCCAGCAGGTGCTTGCATGCCTCAGCTATCCGGTGACCAGAAAGGGCAGCCAGGGCTTTCTCTTCGTGGGAGCCTGCCATGGCGATAGCTTTGGTAGTGCGTTCCTCCACCATGGACTCCCAGAATTTTGACAAGTTATCTCTGCGAATTCTCTCCAGTGCCTCGGGATCACCTTGCAGATCTGCGGGCACTTTAATATGGTCAAATAAAACGCTTGCGAGCTCCCAGACAAGTCGTTCATGTTCTCCTGCAGAGTTCTTGGAGCCCGTCCTAGCAAAGAAATCTTTCAGGCTCGGCTTGGAATCAAACTCCACTGTAGGGACACCATCAACGAGGTGGACTTCTACCAGCTTCGAATGTGCGTCGATGGCCTTGGCAGACATCTAAATCTATTAGCTGTGTTTCACTGACTTCACATGGTGTCACCAACTCACTTCGTTTGCGAACTTGGCGATCCGAATATCTTGAGTTTCGGATACTATTCCTCCTTTCATGACCGTCATCAGTCCATTCTTTTCCGTGATTCGTCCGGAACGACTGAAAGTAGAAGCTGAAGGGGTGTTGCAGAAGATAAGAGTGCCACTCGGTCCCCATGTCGGACGCATCGTGTCGTGCCAAGTGCGGTCGGCACTGTCCATCTTGCTTTCATCTAGGTTTTTCGTAACTCTCTTATAAGGCCACTAAATGCACAAAAAACTTTAGCATGTGAACTGATTCTCAATTTTGTGATAGATACAAATGGAGCAGACTGCCGACAACTCCAAAGCAAGGACAAGGAAGATGTTAGAAACCGACCTTCACGCCTTTTGGCCTAACAGAAGCCTGATAGTTCTCTGCTGGAACCTTAGCTTGTTCAAAAAGAGAGTTCATCAAATCAATACTAGTCGCAAAGCCTTTGCCATCAGAAACAATCCTTTTCTTGGTCGGTGAGTCTCGAACACCGTCCTTCACCGAGCGATAAGCATCCGCTTCATGAATGCTTCTGAGCAACGCCCGATCACGTTTCTGGGGGCTAATGGTTTTGCTGAGCATGTCCATCCAGTCATCACCAGCGGCAACCTGAACCTTCATGGGAACGGCTGAGTTCTTGATTGCCCGCATTCTTGCTCTCATGATGCCTGCAGGCGTCTCGGGAGCCAAGTCCGACTGACTTCTCTCAAACGAGTCTTCTTCCTGCTCCGCGGCTAGATGGTGTCCTTGGTGATCACTCGCGTCATTCACCTCAGACATCGCATATTCGTCGTCCAATTCGCCTTGATCGGCGCGAACAAGGGCTTGTGACGTGGAACCCGCGGAGCGACTAGCTAAAAAAGACGGCTTCGGTTTGGCCTCACCCATCTGGGGCTCGTCATGATAAGAATAGTCCTCTGTTTCGAATGCACCAGGAAGCGCGAGACTTTGCCTGTTGCTTGAGACATTGTCCTGATCAGAATACACAGGCGAAGCGGATTCGGCTCTGTCGAACTGTGCCGTTGAAGCAGGTGGAGCTTCAACATCGTCTTCATCCTCGCTCTCGTCCAGGCCATATGTCGTGAAATGATCGACGGTAAAGGACCATTCACCGGTATCCACATCGTAGTTCAGAAACTTAGTGCCAGCAATCTTCTTAAGGCGTTCGATGTGTTTGTTGATGGAAATCGCCTTGCCGGTTCTGGACGCTCGAGGAAATGCGTTCTCCAGTGTAATGAGAGACGGTACATTCAAGCCTTTTCCTACAGCCGGCTTCTTCGCAGGGTTGGGATATACGGTCGCAGTACGGGGCTCCAAAATCACAACATTGTTGAAGAGACTGTCAATATCCACCGTAGTTAAGTCCACCGGGATCTGGAATTCAACTCTGCCGATGTGATGACGACCGACGGTGAAGTTAGCAACCCTCTGGCGTTGAACTCGGTTCATGTTTTGAATCTCTTCCTTTGTTGGTGACATCCAGTAATCGCCTGGCTCACCGTCAAGCTGGGGGCCGGTGGAGGTGTTGGCCACAGGTGCGGGAGCCTCATCTTCATGCACGACAGCAAGCTCATTTCCTTTAACCTGTTCCATCTCGGGGGTTGCAGAAGGATCCAAACCGTTTACGCCATTGGTGTTCTTCGGTCTGACGTAACCAAGCTCCTCGGCGGTCGGAGTAGAGCTAGGGGATCCATTGGCAGCGCTCCCATCTTCAATCGCTTGGACGCCTCCGGTATCAAAACTGACACGTTTGCTCAGTTTGCGAGCAGTGTTCGGAGTCTCGGGAGACGGTTTGTCCTTTGGATGCGTTGGCGTAGAGAACAGATCGCTTCGAAGTTCCTTGTTAATAACAAGTTTCTTGACACTGCCATTGTTATACCCTCTTGGGCCAGAGCTCGCGGAAAAGGCACCAGGTAGCAAGACGCTATCCTCGATATTAAAACTTCGGCGCAAGTTGTTCGCTGAAACACTCTTTCCGAGATTGCGAGAAAGACTTCCACCAAGCATCAGACTCTGAGACATAGCCCCGGGGGTACTAGCCGCACTTGAGGGGCTATTCGGTGTTCCGTACGTGCTGTAAGAGAATCCATAGCCACGTTTCTGAGGAGTGGCGAAACGTGAAGCCGACGAAGCAGTGAGCTTGTAGTACGGGAGAATCGATGGTCGCCTAGCCTGTCTCTTGCCTGTCGGTGTAGCAAGTGGTCCTGGGTTTGACATCTCGCTGTTACCAAGATTACCGAACAAGGACCCATATGCTGACGGATCATTGATGCTAGCCGTCAAGGATGGTACATTGGACTGGGCACCTTGCGAGGCTCCGAAGAGAGAGTTGCCCATGTTGTTCTGTGGCTGCTGCGTTGAAGACGCACCAAACGGAGAAGCTTGCTGCATGGTATTCTGGCTTGTGCCAAAAAGGCCGCCACCCGTTGACTGGGCGGGAGCTCCGAACAGACTCGGTTTTTGTTGGTTTTGTCCGAATAAACCTCCTTGTTGCGATTGCTGTTGCTGATTGTTCTGCCCTAGTCCGCCGAATAGCCCGCCACCAGCGGTATTCGTATTTTGTGTGGTGCTTGAACCGAAGAGCCCACCTGTGGATCCGGTTGCGGGTTTGTTGCCAAACAGCCCACCAGCCCCGGTTTGAGCGTTGTTCTGTTGACCGAAACCTCCTGCATTGTTGTTCGCACCAAACAAACCACCACCAGCTGCGGGAGTAGTGGTGCTGGCTCCAAATAGGCCTGTTCCAGCTGGCTTCTGTTGGGTATTGCCGAACAAACCGGTGCCGGCCTGTTGCTGGTTCTGCGTGCCAAAGGCGCCGCCAGTATTGCCGAATCCGCCAGTTGTCTGCTGCTGGTTGTTACCAAACAGGCCACCCCCTCCGGTTGTGGTTGCAGCGTTGTTTCCGAAGAGACCACCTCCTGCATTGTTGTTTGTTGTGCCGAAGCCACCGCCAGTGTTGGTATTCGTGGTGCCAAAGCTGAAGCCGGTTTTGGGTTGAGCGGCAGCATTGTTGTTAGCACCAAACAAGCCGCCAGCATTGTTGTTGGTAGTGCCGAATGCATTCGTGGTCGTAGTGTTGTTACCAAAGCCGGTATTGCCGGCAGTGCCGAAGAGACCGCCAGCAGCAGCTGGTTGAGACGTTGCAGTATTGCCAAAGAGCCCACCAGCACCTGTAGTCGCGGGTTTGGCTCCAAATAATCCACCACCTGTTGAGTTGCCGAAAGCATTCGTGGTCGTATTGGTCTGGCCGAATCCTCCACCCGTGGTATTGTTGTTGCCAAATAGGCCGCCTCCAGTAGTATTGGTGGTTGTGTTACCAAAGGCAGGGGTCGAGGTCTGGGTATTGGCTCCAAAACCGCCAAAGTTGGACCCTACACCAAAAGTGTTGCTCCCTGAAGCACCTCCAAAGCGGCGTCCACCAGCGTAATCAACCATTCGCAGTTCTTCGGCCGACCACTTCTTGTAGGGATCTTGGAACAATATGTTCTGGAATGAGTTCTGCGCATTACTAGTGGTATTCTCCTTCTCTACAAGGGGTGAGAAATTGGTGATATTTGCGGTGCCTGGTGGATCGCCAACAGGACCCAGGGCAGTGCTCGCTGGGTTGTTGGCTGTAGCACCGAAGCCTCCAAATGTGGAGGTAGTACCGGTAGTACCGGTTCCAGAACCAAAGAGGCCACCACCGGTTGTGCCAGTCGTCGAGGATCCGAACACAGGCTTATTGGCAGTGCTATTGCCGAAAAGCGAGGATCCAGCTCCACCGCCTCCTCCGAAAGGACTTGATGTGGTGTTATTATTGGTGGTATTGTTTCCGAAGCCACCGAATGGTGAGCTCGTGGTAGCGGTAGTAGCTCCTCCGCCGAAGAGACCGCCGCCGGCTGTGGATGTCGCGCCGAAACCTGAGGGCTTGGCCCCAAAGGCTCCTGTGTTACCGCTCGTGCCGAAAGCGCCTATGACATAACGTTAGCATTCCCTTTCCAAGAATTTTTGAAGAGGTTGGGGACGGGGGTCGTGAAGTTCGGGGAATATCGTACTAGTTGTGCCACCGCCGAAGGTCGAAGTGCCTCCGCCTCCAAAGAGACCGCCGCCGCCGGTGTTATTGTTCGCACCGAAGCCACTGGTAGCGTTATTGTTCGTCGCGCCGAAGCCTAGAATGGGTTGTTAGTAGAAGTCTCTGACAGGATGACAATGGTATCAGTAGAGGATGAGCATACCTCCTGTGGTATTGTTGTTGGTGCCAAAGCCACCAAAGCCGGATGTTGTGTTGTTGTTATTGTTGGTGCCGAAGCCGCCGCCGCCGCCGAAACCGAACGACATATTGCGCGGTGGCTTCCGAGGGGAAGCTTGTCAGAGCACCAGAGGGCGGATGAAAGAAGATGAGGTAGATGAGATGCGCGTCTGACGCGTGAAGGACGTTGTGGTGACAAACTCGGCTAGGTGGAGGAAGACATGGAATAGGAGAAGCGACGTGATGATCGAGGTGTGATCAGAGGGGTGATATGGATGGATGTGTTGGGTATCTCTTAGTATCGAGTTGAGGCGTGAAGGGGTGAGTTCGCGACTGGGTTGGCAGGGTAGTCAGTCAGATGAGCTGTCGACCTGTTTTTTTGGCCTGGGTGGAATAGAAATTAGTATGGGTGGGAATGCGAAAAAAAAAAGACCGACGTGCGCAAAGATACAAGGGGGAATTGTACAGTATGGAAGATGTGAAATGATGGGATGGCACAAGGACGTGCCGATAATAGGTTCAAGAGAAGAAAATGAAAAGGTTGTGGGTTGAGTGAAGATAAATGACAATAGGCTTGATGCAACTGCCACTGCTGAAGAGAGAATGGAAGCTCTCGTTGGAAGGCAGATTGCTTGGGTTGATGGAGGTATGGAACTAGCACGACTGGGGGGGATACCAGGTACAAGTACTTTGCGTTCAGGGTGAAGGAAGGGTCAGTCGACCTCAGGAGTGGAGATTTGACAGTGTCCAAAGGAGGAAGTCAATCAGCGGGGCAGGTGGCAGAAATCCAATCGCAGCTGTGAATTGGCAGATATGTGGTCAAAGCTTCGGAACGTACTGGTACTTATCACCAATGACAGGTCACAAAATCCACTAATCACCATCACACAGTCGGCAGGAACGACAGGAATGAAGAAGACACAGCACAGCAATGGGCAGGCAAGTCAGACACAGTCCATTCAAATGCGAATACAATGCACACAGAGACAAAGGATGGTCACATACATACAAGTTTCACATGCAGAATCAAAAGAATGTGTGTTTTTGATTCTAGATAGATATGTATCTGAGGTTTCTCTAATGATGAAAGGAGAAGAGCCCGTATTTGGGTGGGAAGATGGGAGATACTTTATATGGGCAAACTGGCCCTTAACAGTCATGTGGCCTTGTGCAGCGAGTGATTGTTAAGCAAGGCAGATTTTGATGCTTGTTGCCTAATGTATCTACTAACAGAAGCTTTTTATTGGCTGAGTCCCTCACACCTTGGAGGGCAGTGTCACCTGATAGCCCATCTTGCCCATATCAGCAATCCTAAAAACTCTAACCAACCACTTTGAATCGAGATTCCGATAATAATGGACGAGATATACCTGTCCGGGGAATTTGGGGAAAGAGACCATGAGAGACTCGGAAGAGGTTGTGATGTTTCCAGATCCGGTGCCGATAGATATTTTGCAGGGTAGTAAATACCAGTGAAGGGTTACCCAAATGAAGCGGCGCAAAAATAAGCGCGTCCAGTCGCGACAACACGAAGTGCCTTCGAATCCCGGCCACACGCGCCGCCAAAGCAATCCCAGCCACTCATCGCCATGACATGCATCTTGCCCCCCCCCCCAAATTCTTAGATAATAACGGCCAACGACGCGCGCAGATCTCACGATAGCATCAATTGCTTCACCTCTTGTTTCTCTCCCCTTTCCTCTTTTGTCTTCCTTTTTTTGAACATACCTTCGAACAAATTACCCTCGTGTCTTGACTACCTATAACCCTGTTCGCGCCAGCCAGCTTTTGATACCCCTTCAAGAAAATACCCACCCTGTTGTATCGTCTCTTGCCGGCCAGCTTTGTATTCGTGGCCCTGTTTTTCGAAATCGTTATTTTGGCGGCGCACATTCACACTTCGTTTCGCCTCTCGATATTAATAAATACGGAGAGCACTGGAAGGAAGTTTTGCTCGCGACTTGTACAGCATCACCAATCGCAAAAAGGAGAACTCTGTTCTCTGGAATACACCCATTAAAAGAGAGAACAGCCATCACGATGATGGCCTCAGGGATAGGCAACTACGCAAGCGGCAGCACGATGAACGAATACGCCGGCTCCGGCATACACCATAACATGTCCATACGGCCCGGCACATCGCGTCCCGGCTCGCGATTCGCGCCCGCCGCCTCCCGAAGTAACAACCCAGAGCAGCAACAACAGCACGCCTCCGTCGAACCATGGGAACAAATAAGCGACGAGCATAGGGGCGAGATCAATGATTGCGTAAGTGCCTTCTTTAGCTAAGTAGCTAAACACAGACCCATCTATCTCATTATCAACTTTCAATTGTCAAAGAATGAGATGAAGTTGAGCAACAACTAATCGCTAACCGCTAACCGCTAATGCTCTTCCTAGTTCCACCTCTTCGACATGAACAAAGACGAACAACTCGACTTCTCCGAATTCCGGTACGCGCTACAAGCCCTAGGCTTCGCCAACCTCTCGCGCCCCGACCTAATCACCTCCTTCAAGACCTCCGCCTTCCCCAAACCCAACTGGAGTCCCCTCCCCTCCATCCCCGACCAACCACCGCCTTCCACAACGCCCGGCGTAGTCGACCTCCGACTCTCACGGGAAGGTTTCCAAAGTATAGCAGCGAAATACATCGCCTCGCGCGACCCCCGCGAAGAACTCCTCAAGACGTTCGGACTGTTCGATAAGGGCAAGAAGGGCATCATCACGATTGATGACTTGAGAGGTGTGGTGAAGGAGTTAAATGAGGACGTGCCCGAGAACGAGATACGTAGCATGATCGAGCAGTTCGATGTCGAGGGCAAGGGCGGCGTGAGTCGCGAGGAGTTCGTGGGGATTTTCCTGGATAGGTGAACCTTGAACAATCCCTGGGTACTGGACCAACCAAACCTAAGCAAGACGGAAGGGCTCAAACGAATGAGCACGCACCGCCCCCCGAGGAAAACTGTGCTCATGCGCTGCAGAACCCCCCATCGTGATGGGCTCGAACAGCGGAACCGGACAAGTGACAAACAGAGCCAAGGGGTATGTCAGGAGGATGATATACAACAAACGTCGCTTTTGTGAACGAAATGCCGGGCAAGCCAGCAAATGCGTCGTGAGGGGTGAAAACTGGGAGGGGTCCAGATGGGTTTTCACTCACGCAGACTGGCACAAGTCTCATGCAAACAAGCATACAAACAACCTGCACAACTGTCTCGACAACGCCCAAGCCAACGACAAGAGAATGTCCAGAAAAGCCGATAATGTCGTACCAGAATCTGAACTGGATCGCAATGTACACAACAACCAGATGTTCACCAACACTCCAAGTTGACAGAAGGGCATGTCAAGTCAAGTTGGGTCAAGGTCAGGCCTGTCACAGAGCAGAGCAGAGCAGCAGCAGAGAAAGCCAGAAAGAACGCAAATGAGAAGTAAGAAGAAGAGGACTTCATTATTGTTTTTGTTGTTGTATATAGTCTCTATAACAGCTCATTGCATATAATGTCACACAATTCTCATACAACCTCTCATGAGAAACCGCTCTTGTCCCTGTATTCACAACTTCATTAGCATTCATCTTCACGTGAACAAGTATTGATCATCTTCATCTTATACGACTATATTGTACGTGCCTAGTACTACTATACACACAAGCCTCATTTCAACTCAACTCTTGCACACAACTCCTCTTTCTCTTCCTCTCTTGCCCTCCTTTCACCCTCACAAACATCCTCAAACTCCAATAGACTCCCGTAGAAATGTAAGAGAGGTAAGGTACCCAGATATGGTATTCAGTCAACAGTCAATCAAACGCCACCGATGAAGCGAATCTGTCTTAATGACACAAGGTATGTCCCTCCCACGTCCATTCCCGCTCTCACTCTCACTTTCAATTCCGCTTCTGCCTACACTTCTCTCAGTTTGATATCAAACAGAGCCCGTCGTCTCAAACCCTCAAGGTTTTTACACCTACACCTGATCCGCCACTCCTAGCGCCGTAGTTCACTTCCCCTCCCCGAGTTCAGCACGAGTTTTTTACTCTCCGGTGAAAGATGAAGTAGGTAAGGTAGGTTAGCCCTGAGTTCGAATAGATCTCAACGGGCCAAAGAAGAACGGATTATAACACGGCTCGATACAAAATCGTCTAAAACTGGATAAGGTCCTGCCCCTGCTGTTGGCCCTGTCCTTGTTGCCTCGCAGCAAATGGATTGGAATTTCCAGCCCCATAGCCGTTCATCCCCATCATCGCTGGTCCCGTGGCAGCAGGCATTTGAGGCTGGCCGTATGTCGTCTGGGGCATACCCGTAAACTGCGACCGCAAGAACGGATTGTTTCCTGTCACCTCCGCTGTAAGCCTCTGCGCGCCGGCACCCGCCGAGTTGACGAATGTACCCGGCGCCGTGTGTTGCGCGGGAATCCTCATCTCGCCGGTGTTGCCGAAGGTATCCATGCCGTCGCCACCAGCAAGTAGCGAGTTGAGTCGCTGTTCGTGCTCGGTCAACTGTCTGCCGGGTTGTTGCTGTTGTGGTGGCGGTTGGAATGTGGGCTGGGGCGGAGGTGTATAGGTTTGGAGTGTCTTTTGCTCTGGGAGACTTTGTAGGTGGTTCAGACTCGGAGCCTGAGGTCGAGCAGTTTGGGGCCGTTGGAAAGGTGAGGCAGCAGAAGCAAATGGGTTGTTGGACCCGGTCTTCATCGGCTGTATAGGTGATTGCGACTGCACACCAAGGTTATTGCTAGCCCAGGGGTTATTGCTGCCGGCCGGTGCAATAGGGGAGGCTGTCTGTTGTGGTTGAAGTTGTTGTTGAGCGTAAGGGTTAGAATTGTAACCAGTCGGTTGCATTTGAAAGGGCTGTTGCTGTTGTTGCTGCTGCTGCTGCTGCTGCTGCTGTTGTTGTTGTTGTTGTTGCTGGTTCTGCTGGCCATAGGGATCATAAACACCGGTTTGCTGCTGGCCAAATCCGTTCGAGTACCCATTGTTGTTAGGGAATCCCGTGTACTGGTTATTCATGAATCCTGTCTGCTGAGGTTGCATGTATTGGTTCTGGTCGATGGGATTTCCTAGCCAGTCAACATTATTGCCCTGCTGGTAACCCATGTTGATGCCGGTGGGCTGTGGTTGAGTGGGAGTAGGATCGCCGAAATCGAAGAGCGAGCTCGCATTACTGCTTTCTGACTGCTGTTGTTTCCGTCGCTCCTCCTCTTCTCTGCTGAGCTTGATAGCCTTAGCGAGGTCGTCGTCGTCTTCGCCGTTGCCTTGGCGGCTTTCCCGCTTCTTCCTGTCTTCCTCCTCTTGGTATTTACTGGCCTCGATCGCTAATCTGTACTCGGCATCTTCCTCATCGTTGTGCTGTCTGTGTGGACGTTCCCGGCGTTGGCTACCAGAGCCAGAGGCCGCCGAGGGCGCGAATTCTTCGATACCGGTAACTCGGGACTTCCACGTTTTTCGGTCACTGCGTTCGGCGCGTAGTCGCTCCTCGTCGAGGATTAATGAGGTGAGTTCCTTTGCCGCAACTCGCACTACTCCTGTTTAGTAAAGATTGCAGATAGTTCAAATCGCAGATAAACACACCGTTCTGACCGACATCCCGGCCTTCTTCGTCAATGTAGACAAATTCTCGAAGTGTCTTGATGACGTAGATATTCTTGCGAGACCAGGTGACGATGAGCTCGGAGCCCTCGTGTAGACAGTAGTCGAGAACCTTGAGGGCTTTTAGGACGTGCCTCCAATTCTTGCCTTTGTCGTTCAAACGTTTATCGAGCATATCGACAATGTCGTAGAACTCGGTCGACCTGGGAGGAGGGTTAGATGATGCTTGCGGAATGTTGGATGGGCACGGTGGTCGTGGCATACGAGTTGAATGTCAATTGAGCAATCTCGCTCATCTGCGTACCGGTCGGGCCCCATGGGTCATTGCTGGTCGCTGTGTAGTCTCGTGTTAGTAGGGTAAGACGGAGAGCGGATGCTAGGTAGAAATGAGCGAACCTTCGCGAACTTTGACCTGGACACTGGAGTAGCCCTTGGTGACATTTTTGACACTTCTCATTACCTTAGACATCTTGGCGGTATTGCTCGTAACAGATGCTTAAGGAAGGAGAAGCGGGTGTGATGGGGAAAAGAGAAAAGAGGTCGAGGTTGGGTCGGAACGTAATCAGAATACGAGTTATAGAGTGGCAATGCGATGGACGATGTTGTCCACTATAAGCGCGGCGAATGCGCGGTCCGTCGAACGGTTGAAATCCTTTTGGTAGAGCGCACTCACAGCTCGTCTTTTAGGCGGCTCGAGTTAGGGAGATTGAGGATTTAGGGGGGGGGGGGGAAGAGATTAAGGGGAGGTAATATGAGGGGTTTGATTATGGACGTGCGGCGACGCAACGAACTGAACGGTGGGTGGGTGTCGGCGATCAATCAGCAGACGTCGCTCAGTAAATGTGCTGTCGATGGCTAATAAAGGAAGAAGAGGTTTGGGATGGTACCTAGATGATGTGGAGGTTGGGGAGGAGAGGCGTCGCTGAGTACTAAGCTATGAAAGCGACCGACCAGCACACACAACGTAATGCTGGGCCTTGGCAACCTGAATCGCAACCAATTTGGAATAGCGTGTTATTCTGGAATATAGCGGAGTCTTTAGCCACGCCGCTTTCGCTACCGATCATGCGAGGTCCCTGAGTTTTTGAGTTTCTCGTCTGTCTTGTTTCGTTCTTCTGTCTCTGCCTGTGTCTGTGTCTGGCGCGTGTGGACAATTTGGTAAAGTAAAGAGGGTACGATGTAACACTTACACCGCAGGCGACGTATGCTGACCTACTGTTTGGTGGGATGTCGCGAAGAATAAAATGCTCAAAATTAATAATGGTAGTGATTATAGGAAGAAGTAGTGGTGGATAAGGGAAAGCCCTGCTGCAGGTACCTCAAGCAAGCTATAACAATGCGCCAAGGGGGGATAGACACCTAACGCAGTAAGTAAGTACATGTACATATGTAGTCAAGAAAATCATTTTCAGGCAACAGAATAAATACCCTTATTAGCTACAATGCAAATTCCATACCAACCACCAACAACACATTCTGGCTTTCCCATCTCTTCCGATTGCATAGCACAATGCGGTGTTCCCGACCATGACGACGCAGACGACGCAAACCAACAGCTGTAGGATGTGTATTCTAAAAGACACATCACCGCCACCAGATATACTCAGTGCTGAGTGGTAGCTTCATGTGCTATTGAATAATACCAAAAGTCAATAAATCGCTTACCTACTGCACCCTTCTATTCAAATCAGTTTCATCGTACAAATGACGTAACCTTCGCATCTAGGTGGATCTACACACTTTACTGATCCAAGTCGTACTGCATATATTCAACATCACATTTATATATTTGTTTTCATCCAATAATTGTCGACAGACTTGTATGGCAAATATTATTCATGTGTGTAATTTCTATAATCCAATTTATTCCAATAAAGTCACTTAGTCATTGAGTTTCTCGTCTTCTATCCAGACCGCTTACTGTGGCGGCTTACATGATGTGACCTGTCACTGTCTAGAACTATAACATACTCATCATTCACCAAATGACAGATCTATCTGGATGAGAGCAATTCATTGTGCTGAAGATTTGGCTTGAGATCCCTGGGTATCGCAAACTGTGAAACCATTGTTATGATGTTCCAGCATTTTAAGTGATCCAATACTAGCTATGAGTTGAATCAATATAACTTCCTAACCTCTATTGCCTCACAAATAGTAGACATAAAAGATGATCGGAAAATGCTTAAGAAATAGTTTGAATATGTGATTTTGCCATTACCCATCCCTCCAGAACTCCATATAGATGAAAAGAACAAATGCGTTATGACAACAGGTAGATACAAGTGACGCTCATCTCACACTCCAACACGTCAGAAAGACAAATCTGCCCTCTCCTTGTCTCTTCTCCCTACTTTCTCCCTTTCTCTCTCCCCAGGTCGACTTATTGATCCTTAGGCTCAACCTCCGTCATGTCAAGCCACTCATATGCAAAAGCCGTGAAAATCCTCGCCCAATCCCTCACCGTCGGCATATCCAGATGCGCTCCATCATCATCCATCGTATGCCAGACCTTCGGGAACGGGCTCGCAATCATATGCAATATCGGGACACCCCTAAACATAAACGGCAGATGGTCATCCTGGACGCCATTTTTGCCAAAGGAACTTATCTCCTTCCCCGAGTCCGGGAGAAAAGCGGCGGCAGGGTTCGATTCGAGAAGTCCTAAGCCACGCATCCGCGTTTCGATTTTGGCTAGGGCCTTGTACGCCCAATGCGTGGGCAGAAAAGATGAGGGCACGTGCGGGTTCGCGGAGCCGAGCAGGTCGAGGAGGACGAAGAGGCTGATCTGGTCGAGCGGGTTCGTATAGAATGAGCCCACGGGGTGTTGTTGTGCCTCCCATTGCGCAGCCAAAGCTCTGTATATAGCATTAGTAAATCCACCCTAGGATGATCTGAATTCGCTCGCCTCAAAGACGAGTTCAGGTTCATCCATGCTTACCTCGACCCATAAAGCGAATCTGTATCCGACCACTGCATAAACGCCTCCTCGCCATCCAGCAGTAAAATCTGCACGCCCATATCCATCGGGACCGTGCCGCCCTCCCCTAGCGCATCCATCTCATCATGCATCTGCGTTACGAACTTATCCAGACTCCGGGCAACATGCATCAGAATAGCGCAGGGAACAGCACTATCCGTCGCGCCAATGAATCCGTTCGGCGTAATCTTGCTATCGTAATGCGCAACGAGCGTAAGCAAGTTACTCTGCCCCTCCTTAACCCACGGCGGCTCGCGCTTAAAGACCATGTTCTGAAACGGTATGTCGCGCTCGCCCGTCGCGGGCGTCTTGCCTGTTGAGTTGAACCATTCGAGCTCCCACTTCGGCAGTTCAGTGCGGAAGAAATTCACGAAGTGTTCCTGCGCGGCAGTCTGCCCGGGCGTTCCCGGTACTCGCGTAATGAGGAGCGGCGAGAGTAATTTTCCCGTGTCGATGTTGAAATCGTCGCCGCCGTTGGGCACGAGCTTCATGAAGTGGTCTGAGAGCTCTGTGTAGGCCGTGACTGCGGGGAGCGTGGTCGCGAGCCATGATAATAATAGTATCGGCCGCAACATAATGGATTTGAATGAGGGAGAGGAATTAGGTATTGACCGCATGGTGTTGTGAGGTAATCTTTTGGACTCTGGGCTGGTTGAGTCCGGCAGCGCGTAGCTTGATGAAGTAAGCTCCTGCTGGCGAAAGCAATAAGGTCTGCTGGCCCCTTTGAAAACCTAGTGCGTTTTCAACCTCTGCAATTACCTCGAGCCAGCGAGGATGCTCATAACGATCAAATGCCGAGTTGGAGACCCCCAATAGCGATCGACCATTAATGGGGATTGAAAAAGAATGAATGATGGTAGAAGAAACGTGAGAGGAAAGGACGCGGAAGCGCCCGAAAAGTTTAGTCGGAAGGTTGTCTTGGATTTGGAGTCGGATTTTTGGGGGGAGTTCCTGCAAGGCTGAAACAGGAAGCACTAGCTAAAAATCCAGGGTAAATGCTACCTGTGTCTCAAACGCTACAGGGATCTTTCTCCTGAACTCCAGACTGGACCAGTGTTTCTTCTGATAAAACACACAACAGATAATCATTCGGTCTTACATGTAATGACGATCTTTGACTCGATAAATACATATTCATGTCTCTGTGCCAAATTGCCACTGTTCAAGAGGAGAAAATATATCTTGACCAGTGTCAGTTGTGATTTTAAAGCACCTATCTCACCTTTTGTAAGCAGACCAAGTGTTATATATTCACCAATAGCACCTCGGTATTATCACTGAGACCAGCTTTTCTTGAAATGAGTACCTTTATAAGCATCACTTCTCGGTTACAGCACAGTTAGAGATCAGAAAGAGTCAATATGAAGTAACCCAGATATGAAAACATAATCCCAAGAAATAATCATTGCTCTAGGTATCTTAGTCCCTCATAGCAAAACTCCCACCTAACCCCTAAACGCCACCGCTCTTGAGAGCAACACGATAAAGCTGCCTAGCTTAACCCTAGATCATCTACGCCTTTGGGCACCGACCAGTGCCTCTAAAGTAAACGGGAGGATCTGCAAATACTGTACATATGTGGTCTTACAGTGTCATCTCAATCGCAACAACTATTCTTCTTCGCCAGGTGCATCCTGTTCCTCCTCTTCTTCGTCGCCTACTGCCTGGGTCATGTCCACATCTTCATCTCCTGAAGTGTGACTGAGCCCATTGACCTTAGTTCCGTTCGTACCAGAAGTTTGTGATTGGGCACCACTCGTCGAAGAGACATCATCCTTAACCTCAAAAACGGCTGATATTGTCTCTCGGTCAGAGCCACCTTTCGCTGTCATCTCGCTGACTTGCACGCGAACCGTGTCCTGCAGTTCATTGTCTTCATCCGGCTCTGTCGCAGTTATCGACGATATCCGTTGCTTCTCTAACCAGGCAGGTGGAAGACCAGGCCCACTAGCAGCATTCCCGTAATCACTCTTTTTGGTTCCTTTGGGCCACCGACCGGGGCCTCGTCCTGTACCACCAGTCTTGCGCTTGGCCGACCCGGACTTCCGTTGAGAAGATTTTCTGGCACTGCTACCACCAGTGGGGCGACGTGCACGTGGTCGCGACCGTGCTGCCGGTGTCCGAATAGCAGAAGAAGGGGCTCGTCCAAGGGGTGGTCGTCCAAGAGCGGAAAGAGTACGGGGCATACCTGGGCGTTTGCTGATTGGTGGGAATACTTGGAATCGGTTGATGGGGATATTCTCATATTGTCGTTGCCAGGCCTCTTCTCCTTCGGGCGTGTCGATGGGACCATCAACGGAATCATTACCCGGGCCATGCTCGGATGAGCCACGACTGATATTCTCTTTGTCGACGCTAGATGCCTTAGTGTCCGCGGGTATTGTGGTCGGTGTGTTGTCGTTGGGTTCGGTAGACTCAAGAACAGCTGTTTCACTATCGATCAAAGGTTTAGCCGCGACGTCATCGATGGCCGAGAATTCAGTGGCCACAATAGCAGTAGCTTCGACTAAGATTTCGACAGGCTTGGCTTCCTCTTCCCCTTCGCGGGGGGCGATAGTGTTGAGGGCAGGTCCTAGTTCTAAATTTGTCGCATTGCCCCGACCCATGACGTAAGGTGTCCACGTGAGTGCTTCTGGGTTTAGTTTCACGTATCCTTTGGCCGTCCACTTTGCTACTGCGTTATGGCAATATGGTAGATCAATACGGAAGGCATATATGTGAGTGACGGGATCCCTGACAAGGAAACGGAGGGCCTCAAGGGCGGACACGACATCGTCCGGAGTCATACCTGTATCATCAGATATTTGCCGGATGCTGAGGCCTTTCTTCTGTGTTTTGTCTTCGGGGACATGCTCTGTCAGATACTTGCAAAGTATTAACCTCCAGTAGTTACGGTACGAAACCAATCCCATGTCTGAGAGGGGCTTTTCTGGTGAACCGCTCTTCTCTTCGACTCTCGTGAGCAGATAGGAGAAATCAATCAGGAGATGGCCGTATCCTTTGCGTTGATGGATTGGTAAAGTCAGAATGCAACTGACGTTGTTCTGGCTGGTTGCTCGTTTCTCCTTCGAAAAGTATCCCACGAAATGATATCCGAGGTCGTCGTACTCACACAAAACATAGAATAGGAAGGGCTCGACGTCATAGTATAGTGTTTTAGAGCCAAGAAATAGCTTGGCAAGTAGGCACAGATTTTGGCAGTAGACGGGGTTCTTCCTGCCGTCAACTTCGAAGAACGAAATGGAGCCGTGCCGGTAGATTTCATCACCAGGAGGGTGCTTGGCAGGACACTTGAGTTTGTGTCTCCATGCCACGTAGTCTGAATTCATGTATTTCAAACAGAACTCGCAGATGTATAACACACGGTTCCGGCTGTACTCTTCGGGATATGGAGCAGCATACCAAGTGTCAATTTCCCAACCGCCAAATTCGATGCATTCAATTTGGCTGGCAGGACCGGCGGTTTTCTTCGACTTCTTCACTGGCGCTTCGGCCTCGGCCTGCATGGCAAGAAGTCGGTTTCTCCACTCTTCTTCAGCTTTCTGCTTTGCCTCGTCGAAACGTCGCCGATCATCCTTGCTGGGAAGGGTCTTGGTGGTATCTGCTTGGTCCTCGTTCAAGATTCCGCCATATGGCTTACCTTTCAATTCGTCCGTCTCTTTGTCGTAAAATGAGTAGAATGGTTGCGAAAAACTTGAAGGGAAGAATGGTGTGGGTAATGATACTTCTGCTACCGCGGAAGTATTCGTCGTGTGGTCTCGATCTCGTTTCCGAGTGGAACCAACGGGGCGGCCTACGGACCGCTTCATGGGTTTCGGCCGTCGAGACAAGATACTGTCTAGTTTTGAAGAATTCACTCGCATCTTGAGAACGTAGCTTGTCCTCGACTTCTTCACAAGTGAACATGGTACGGACGGGGTGGTGACTTTAAGCCTGAGAGAGCGCACTGAGCGTGGCTGGACTGCAGCTTCGGCATCTGGAGCGTCTTCTCCAGCTTCGTCGGCATCATCAGGTGTTGGCTTCCGCCGCTTACACAGTTGCAATGTTCCTTGATCCCGCTCTTGGTCTCCCCCTAATTCTCTCTCAGCCGACGAGGTCTTCCGCTTTCTAAGCACACGAGAGCCATCCATAGGGTCACTATCAATCAGAAGTTGATTATAGATGGAATGAGCATCTGGTTTGCTCACACCACGTTGTGGGGGGAGAAGATCGCGGGCAATTTGTGACGCTGAAGCGAGTCTCGCGGACGTGGGAGAAATGGGTTCATCGTCATCATGGTGACCGTTTACATCTGTAGTGGCGCCTTCGACATCACCGTGGTCATAGGGGATCCCTGTCTCGGAGTTATCATCGACGTCTTCCTTGTTATTTTCGTCATCAACGTCCATGTCCTCGCCATCTGCATCCACATTATCGTCGGCAGCATCAGCCTCGGAAACGAAGTCAGACTCTTCGTCGTCATCGTCTTCTTCTTCCTCTTCATCGTCATCGTCGTTGGCACGAAATCGAGGTTCTCTGAAGACTGGGCGCGGGCCTAATCTTATGGTTAGATATGGCAAGCTAGGCCAGACAAGAGAGGTGATGAACAAGACCAACCAGCTTCTGATTCGTCGTCTTCATGGTCCTCCTCTTCTTCATCGTCTTCATTCTCGGGGGCGTCATGCCATTCGGCGGTGGATTCTCTGTCGCTGAAGGTTGAGGCTGAGCTCTCTGATGAGTCGCTATCACTGTCCTCTTCGTCTGTCTCGCCTGGTTTTATCTTGACAGCTCCGACACCCTCGGCATCATCTTCCTCTTCCTCGGCCTCTTCGTCTTCGCCGTCAACAGCTATATTGTCGATATCGTCATCGGCTTGGTCGTCACCTTCAACACTTGAGTTCTCATCGGCATCAGCATCGGCGTCGGCGTCGATCATTGTGTCATCTTGAAGAGTGGGCTGGCCTTGATCCTCTTCATCAAGGTCGCCGTCGCCGTCGGCATCGGCATCGGCATCGGCACCAGGTTCGAAAGCGGCATCCTGGCCGACGACATCGAGAGCGCCAACGTCGCTCTCGACCTCATCCACTTCGTCGGCCATTTTGTTACTTGTGTGCTACGAGGCTGGGGTTGAACCGGCGCAAGCAAGCGCCTAGAAGCGCATGTGAATATTGTTGTGACACAGTATGAATGGTCTGGATGGGAGAGATGTAAATTGTCGACGGTAGAGTCCTCACAAGGGAGAAAGTCGCAAGTTGTTGATGATCGGAGTTTGTTGCGACAGGGGAGGTGACGCTCAATGGCCGCGCCGAACTCGTTGAGCTGAGGTTGAATGGGGGACAGACACGACAATGTTCCAGGTAGGTTCGAATGCAGCCCGCCGAACTGATAAGAGATAACGAATTGCTTCTCCACCGTAGCTCCCTCTTTCGCCGCCCTGCCTTCCGTCACCCAATCAAATGTCTTGTCAGAGGATTAGCTCGGACCACAGCTGCCAGGAGCAGTGAGCAATGAATTGTTGTGGCCTGAGGCATCAACATACCTAACTACATGTACGTATCCCAGCTATCCCATCAGCTGTGTCTGTCGCCAATTGACCTCAATTGGACGACAGCTCATTCGACAAATTGCTCTTGTCGAGTCAACCATCAACTCACCTCAGGCAATTCGGACATCGCAACTGTGAGCCATTACTTTCGAAGCCTCACAATATCTCTTTCCTAGCTAATTGACCGATCGCGACGCAGCCACCACCGTTCACGATGCCTATCCCCTTCGAGGCCTTGATTCCTTATGGAATCATTGTCACCGTAAGACCCTCCTCTGGCCCTTTCCAGTCAACCCCGGATAATGCCGGATACTGAGTGGTTTCCTAAATAGATGTTTGGCGTAACTGGTGCCGGTCTGTCCAAGCTCCGACACTGGACAAACGAGAACAAGCGCGCGCGCCGCTCGCTTGATCAATGGGATAGAGTAAGTCTTAAGCCCGTAAACTTCTTCTTCTTCTTCAATATCTGGAGCACTGACATTTTTGTAGCAAAGTGCGACACCTTGAAGAACCTTCCTTGTCCTCCGCTTGATGCCCGGTATTAACCTGCCCGACCTGTAGTGATGAACCGCGATCGACGAATTACCGGCTCTTTAAGAGGGCAAAGCGACGACCCAGCAGCACCCAGTGGCTTCGAGCTCAATAATCCGTGGAGAGTACGTCTATCAGCGGCTTGAAAACACAAAACCCCTCAGCTAATACGAGATTTCAGGTCGAGAAACGCTTCTCTTAGATGGAACAGGCGAAGGAGATCAAAATATACTATACCAGAAAACCACGTGTACGATCACGAAAATACAGCGCTACATGCACATGAAATAGAGTCATTTGTCATACAACCACAAAACCATCCGTGAATGGGGTATCACTTATCTATTTTGATTGAAAATATAGCCCAATCCTATCCTACTATAAGGTGATTTCTGCCCGGTTCTTATTCAGTCCCTCCAAGAGCGTACACGCCTGGCATAGCTTTTGACTGGACATGTACCCACATCTCTCACAAACACCCAGTTTCTGCTTTGTCCTGATGGGTAGAATGATAATGTCGTTTTTCTTCTTCCCTTGTTCTTCTTTGGCTTGTTTCGCCCGGCTCGATTCGTCTTCCTTTGGATTTTGTATTGATATTTTAGTTTCAAGACCAGCTGACTCGGCTTTCTCGTTTGCCTGGAGTTGTTTCTCCATCACAGCCATATCACTACTACCTTCTCGTCCATTGCTAGAGCCGCAACCGCCAACTGCTTCTTCTTCGACTTGAGTTGATGAAGAAGGCTTCCCATTGCATGCGCATGAGTCTACTCGAGCCCCTGGCACTAGCCTGGCCAAGTCTTCGCCACTCCGGACTACATCTAGGATCGCACTAGGCCGGACACGCTCAAGGTTCTTGATAAGACTCCTCGCGCTCCCTCGAAAAGCTTCGGGGCTGTAGATACACTCGGTGCTGAAATAATCCAGTTTCTTGTGATGGGCGTATAGTACGATCTCCTTCTCATAAGCATATTTGAGGGGCTTGCTTCTCTTAACGTCGCTTGCGTCGTCCCCAGTAACAATACTCGTGCTTCTCGATAGCCGTGGTAGGTCGCCGCGAAGCAGGTTCATCAGAACTGTTTCGGCAACATCATCGGCATTATGGCCAGTAACGACATGCTTTATACCAAGCATTTTTGCTCCCCGATCTAGAGCCTGTCGACGGAACACGCCGCAGTATGTGCAGTTTCCCTTCTTTCCGACGGTCTCGACAACCTGGTCCATTGTCCAGCCGTAAAGTTCATCATAGCCGACTATCTTTAGGGGCATATCGTATTGGACTGCGTTCTTCTTCACCGTTTCAAGTGAATCATCGCGGTATCCCTTAATGCCCTCATCGATACTGAGTAGTACCAAATCTAGTCCGTAATCGTGTCTTTCGTTTAATGTCTTGAGGACTGAGGCGAGGACAGTTGAATCCTTGCCACCGGAGGCGCCGATAGCTACTTTCTCTCCGCGAAAGAATAAGTTTGAAGATATTATGGTGTGATGAACTTCATCTTCGAATATCTGGATAAAACATGCTTTGCAAAGTTTTTGGTAGTTCTTGGGCCGCTTGATAAGAGCCCGTTGGGTTTTGCATATTGCGCAGAGTGAAGGAGGCATCTTGAGCTGATGTTGTAAGAATAACAGGGGTAGAGAGGTGGTAAGCAAGTGGTAAATTGAACAGACTCTTAACTCTAAATCTAATATACCACAGGCCTAAAGAAAAAGTGAAGCATTGAAGAAAAATGTTTCGTTTGATATGACTCTTTGGAGTTCATGTGACGGTGACCGGCTCTGTGTCTATCTTGAATGCAGTGGGGCAAAATCTGGAAAGAGGTACAGAGGTACAAGCGATTGGAGGGGCATCTGGTGCTAGCCCGTCTATAGACTAGTGACTTTTCAGCACCACATTTACCGACAATTCACCGCCCTACTCACTTGCGAAAAACCCTACCGACGGCCCACAACTGGCACCCGCCCGCTAGATTTTCAAGTCGGGAACTTTCTTGCTGAGATCTTCTCCCTCCTTCTTCACACCTCTCATCAACGGTCGATTTTTTACTAACCACAGACCTCACCACCCATTGAAGCACCATGGTAAGCTCCTGAACATCCCCGATCCGATGTGCTTTGGCACTTGATTTCGACTATTCCCAACGACGCTCGCATCCTCGAGATGTCTGAATACCGCCTCGTCGTCTTCGGACGCAGGTGAAGAACTGGCTTGAGATAGCTGGGTCATGAGCCTGAAAATGCCATGCGCCCACTTTCTCTTTAGAGTTCAAGCAAGACTTCAGTCAATGGTTCACATTTGCTGATGTCTTCTTCCTCAATGATAGCCTCCCAAGACTGGAAAGAAGGCCGCCCCGGCCCCCTTCGGCTCTTCCAAGGCCAGCAAGAAGGGTCCCAAGGTGAGTACTCAGATAATTCCCATCTCCTCATTCCCACCCTTGATGACTGACCTGTGATATGATCCCCCTCCCAGAACCCTCTGCTCGAGAAGAAGCCCCGCAACTTCGGTATCGGCCAGGACATCCAGCCCAAGCGTAACCTTTCCCGCATGGTGAAGTGGCCCGAGTATGTCCGCCTCCAACGCCAGCGCAAGATCATCAACATGCGCCTCAAGGTGCCTCCTACTATTGCCCAGTTCCAGCACGTTCTGGACCGCAACACCGCTGCCCAGGCTCTCAAGCTACTGAACAAGTACCGCCCCGAGACCAAGGCCGAGAAGAAGGAGCGTCTCGTCAAGGAGGCCACCGCCATCAAGGAGGGCAAGAAGAAGGAGGACGTCAGCAAGAAGCCTTACGCCGTCAAGTACGGTCTCAACCACGTTGTTGGCCTCATCGAGAACAAGAAGGCTTCTCTCGTCCTCATTCCCAACGACGTCGACCCCATCGAGCTCGTCATCTTCCTGCCCACTCTCTGCCGCAAGTTCGGTATCCCCTACGCCATCATCAAGGGCAAGGCCCGTCTCGGAACTGTCGTCCACAAGAAGGTTGGTTCTAATCTATCTCGACTCCCCGTTCATTGTTGCGAATATTGTATTAATAAATGACTACCAGACTGCTGCTGCCCTCGCCATTACCGAGGTCCGCTCCGAGGACAAGAACGAGCTCTCCAAGCTCATCAGCGCCATCAAGGAGGGCTACATGGCCAACTCCGAGAATAGCCGCAAGCAGTGGGGTGGTGGTATCATGGGCGAGAAGGCTAACAAGCGCATTGAGAAGAAAAAGAAGGCTCTTGAGTCTGCCATCAAGATCTAAGAGGAGCTTTCATCATGTCATGAACGGATCAGGAGTTCTATTAGCTTTGCACAGTTTCGGCGTTGGAAGGGATCAAAATGGAATACCAAACCACTGGATTTGCATGCGATAATTTCCTCCTCCGCAGACCCTGAATGACAAGCCAGATGTGAGAACTTACTAAAAATTGACCCTGTTTGTTTCAATACTTGGCGTCCCATAATTCATCTGATCAATGCGAACCTCATGTATCTCATTTGGGTCATGGTGTGATGAACATAGAACAGAATAGGACATCGGAAGTGACCGATGACAATGTTTCAAATGAATTTGATTGGCTGCGATGACAATGCTGTGAACTGACTGCCAACTGATGTCACCGACGCAGGAACATGCATTAGTCACATCACCGAGCTGAACCGCGCGATTATCAGAAACAGTATTCTCGAAAATGTATACGCAAATCACCGAGTCTCTACCCACTTCAAAGTGAAAGATAAAAAAAAAAGATAGGTTAGATAACAGACTGTAATTCGTGGATCACATACTGTTCCCCCTTGTCCGGATATGTATTTTCGAATCTCTGACAAGTTTCATCCGCATACCCGGGAGGGGCAAGTGCTACTCTGTGAAACTGTAACTGATAGTCTGAGGTAAGATGATGCTGGGGCAGGTGATGAGCACAAGATGCTATGCCATGCGATTTCCGCCGACGCGTGTAACACCCCCCCCCCCCTCCTTTCCTCCTCGCCGTATGGGGTATCGAGGTGAATTAGATACCTGGTGGAAGAGGGAGGGAAAAGTTGGATGGAATGTAACTGGAGTGTGGAATTGTAAATGCATGCTGCTTACCATACCACTTGAGACGAACAGTTACGATCCCGCCATCACCATCACCTAACCTACAAATATATGTCTCTCCTAAATTTATACCAACAAGTCTGCTTACTCCATTTGACCTTTTCCTCAAGAAACAACATCGTCATTGTCTATTTGTATTTGGTGGTAGTATCCGGATCCTACATTACCTATCTGTCCTGTCACCCGAGAACACTACCTGCGAACAGTACTCTACACCCCTGCTATCCACTATCCATCCATTGATCGATCATACATATCTCCTACATCGCAACCTCAAATATCAACCTACCTATTCCCGAGATATTTTGCTTTCTCTCAGGCTATTGTCACTCACACCAAAACCTTTTTCGATCCTCCCTCTCGCCACGAAAACCTCGAGATCCGACATCCTGTACACCTTAGCGGGAAGATCCGTGGCGTCGTATAGCAGCTCCGCAACCCCCCGGACACCGGCGCAGGACTACCGAACTCAACTTGCCCTCCGTGACCTCTCTGTCATTGCCACAGAACAATCGATCAGGTGGTGATAATAAACCACAACCATCGCTTTTTGAGTTTGTCTAGTGGCACCTGACTTCTCATCGTCTTTATTCTTCTTGGCCTACCAACAACCGTCCACTCGCTTGCCAATCGTTAGCTTCGACCATGCCTCGACGTGACCGTGAGTAGCCAGCCCACTTCCTCTCTTTTTCCCCTATAATAGGGTGACACTGGCATACACCGGCCATATTTCTAGTGCCCCTCGAAAACCGGACCCTCACGATAGCTCAACAAAAACGAGGGGTGAAATTTTGGGCTGTTATTCGCGCAGTGGTCAAATAACGAGGAACAAATTGCCAAATTCTCTACACATAATTTTTAGTTTCTTCAAGATCAATTACTTACCAACAATGGCTTCAGAGGATGCTTTCGCCTATGCGCTGAGCTCGAACCAGGCCTGGGCAGGCTACAAGGGCCACCAGAATCCCGATTTCTTTCCCAGATTGGCTGAGGGTCAGTCACCCAGCATTCGTGAGTGTTACCCTCGCCTCTTCCCTATTGTGGAGTAGAGTTCCGTGTCGGAAGTTCTGTCCGAGGAGTTTCAGCGCAGTCGAGGGTGTGTGCAAACCGGACTATATCATGAGAGTTTCAGAAGCAGCATAAAGAAAACCAATACTGACTCTCAGAACCACAGTCTGGCTCGGTTGCTCGGACTCTCGCTGTCCCGAAACCACGATTCTCGGCCTGCAACCCGGCGACGTCTTTGTGCACCGCAACATCGCCAACATCATCTCGCCCACAGACATTAACACGTCCTCGGTAATCGAGTTCGCCGTCGCGCACATCAAAGTGAAGCACGTCGTGCTCTGCGGGCACTCATCCTGCGGTGGTGCCGCCGCTGCTCTCAGCGACAAGCGCGTGGGCGGTGTCTTGGACGTTTGGCTGACACCACTCAAGGCTATTCGGAATGCTCACCTCGAGGAGCTCAATGCCATTCGCGACGATAAAGCGCGCGCCGTGCGGGTTGCTGAGCTTAATGTTGAGGCCGGCGTCAAGGTTCTGATGGCAAACATGACCATCCAGGAAGCGATCCGCGATCGCGGGTTGCAGGTCCATGGCACTTTATTTGATATTGCGTCCGGCACAGTCAGGGATCTGGGTTTCGGCACTGCCAAGAAGGGCGCTTCTGGCTCGAAGGCTGCTAGAAGTTCGGGTGAGGCGGAGGTTGTTAGGGGAAGCCATGCTTCGCTTGTCTTCAGGAATGATGGCGCTGGTATGCATGTCCATTGAGAGGGCTACCTGCGACTTCGAGAAGATTCTCTCTCAACTGGTGTTTTCGGGATTGGATAATCGTTTGATGTTGGGTCTAAGAGTTGGCTTCACGAGAAGCCGGGCTCGTTGCGTTGGAAACATGTTGGAGTTTGGATGGTGTTGGATGGCGTCGATGAAGCATCACTTGATGATCGAGGGATGATGTGCCTGTTGTCTATCAAGGGATATGCCTATGAGGCTGAAAATGTGATTGGTTTGTTTTGCGATGCAGGCTGAAAAGCAGATTGGTTTTGGGAAATGCATGTCTAAGATAGATCTCCAAGTCAGAAGCACCAGAGTAGTAGATTGATGGTATCAGTAGACAGCAATTTAGATTTCCGAATGCATCAGAGTATGAGATATTTGAATTTGCGTAGATTGAAAGGATGGTGAAGGAACTCCGGGAGAAATATGTATATGTATGTGCAATTATAACACCCTTGTCAAGATTCAAAGAAAATCAGCTGATGTTGCTCCGAGTTCTCGCGATGCCCCGCCAAAATCAACGTAATGCCAGAGTCTCGCAATATCTTGTGCAAACTCCGAATTTTGCATGGCGGGGTAGCTTCAACGCGTGTTACCTCAATGTTATAGAAATCTTCGTAGTCCGTGTACTTAGGTCCCGAGTCATTCCCCAATCAACTAATGTCACCATTAATTGAGAGTCAGCTTGAGTGAATACATGTAGGTAGGTAGCAAATGAGAGTGTTTACCTACAAGTGTTGGTAGTCATTGCTATAACTTTCAAAGTCAAGAGAATGGCAGATACTTCCATGTGAATATAACTGAATCTTTGCTTGTCATCCTCAATTGAAACTACACATTCCTTTCATCGAACAGAGAAAACCTTCTCCCACATATCCTTCTAGTTACCCTCTCGTTTCATTATCCACTCAACTCCTCAACCAACAAATTCTGACTACAGAGCGTATCAAGAAGAATTTGATGTCACTTGCAAACACTACGCTCAAAATTGGTCAACAGCTAACATCCACATGACGTATGGCCAAGCACCGATGAAGCCGATAAGGGAGGTCGAAACACAATCTATTATAAATACCAAGCGGTTTTGCCACACCCCTCTCTATATGAGGTAGAGTCTCTACTTTGTTAGAGCTACAGTTTACTCGAATCCTAGATTGTGTACTTGATCTACCTATATAGATACAAAGAATTGAGTTCGACGATTCCCCTCAGTCTTGAAAGCTCAAGATCATGTCTCTCAACGTACTATCCGACGAGACTATTCGGAGTCTCCTCGAAAGTCTAAGCAGAGATGAAATCGAAGGGTTCACGCACGCTCTGAAATGCGCATTGCACGAATATTCAATGGACACGCAGCAGATCGAGAGCAATTTCTACAATCAGCCTGAGCGGACGTCTACCTACTCCGAGGCTACGGGCGCAACAACGCTGTTCATGCCGTCTGTTAGCCCCGTTGGACATGGAGTCAAGGGTTTGTCTCCCTTCTCTCTGTCTATCCTTTTCTTTGCTCAATCTTCTCCTGAAAAATAGGCAAAGCTCTTCAAGTACATATGACCACATCGGCTGACCACACACCTGGATAATAGTCGTCACAGTCTCCTCACCAAACGCTCCCTCCCGCCTCCCCACGATAAAACCCACAGGCTCCCTCACACTCTACTCCCCTGAGGGCAGCCCGGTCGGCTTTCTCCACGCGCAAACCCTCACGGCCTTTCGCACAGCCCTCGCAAGCGCTTGCCTACTGACGAAGCGAGCGCACGTCAAAACACTCACAGTGTTCGGCTCGGGTCTCCAAGCCTACTGGCACGTCCGCGTAGCGCTGATGCTCCGCGGGTCCACAATCCGTCACGTCTACTTCATAAACCGAGGATTCAGCAACAACGTGAAGGACATAATACGAAAGATCCACTCCGTGCCCACTGCAAAGAAGGCAAGCGAGGGATGGGGGAAGGCGGAGTTTAGTGTGCTGACGCCGTCTTACAATGAGTATGCGAGACTGCAGAAAGAGCATATAAGAGCTGCCGACGTGATTTATTGCTGTACGCCTAGCACGGAGGATTTGTTCGATGCGAGCATTTTGACGAGCCATGAGGGGAGACGGAAGGGGAGGTTGGTTATCGCTGTGGGGAGCTATACACCGGAGATGAGGGAGTTGCCGAAGGAGTTACTGCTGCAGGCTGTAAAGCCGCATGGGGGACACTTGCATTATCATAAGCACGCTACTGAGGGCGGTGTCGTTGTTGTCGATACACTTGATGGTGCGCTCAAGGAGGCTGGAGAGATCATTGACGCTGGGTTAAAGTCTAAGCAGCTTGTTGAGTGAGTAGCCGGTCTGCTTTTTTTTTTATCCCTTCCTCCCGTACAATCACTGATATTCCATTTTCCTTGGAGACGCTGACTTACTAAAACCACCCTCAACCATCCACAGATTAGGAGAACTAGTCATGATCCACCGCCTGGCAAGAGAAGAGGAAGAATCCTCCCAGAGCGAGGTCTCCTCCACCATCTCCGACTCCCTCCGCAACAGCCTCGACCTCTCACCCCCCGCTTCCGCCATGTCAACCGTCTTCGGCTCTTCGTCCAACCTATCACCCACCAACGACTCCGCTAGCAGCAAGCGTTCCTCATCTCAGAGTCCCAGCCGCGCAAGACGAGGCAGTACCTCCTCCTCGACCACAAAAGAGAAGCGCCTTAGTGGGAGCCTCTTCCATTTACCGTCAATCGGCAAATCTCACCACAAGCGCGAGTCAAGCTCTGGGTCGAATCACCAGAAGGAGTCGCATAATGATCACATGGCTCGCTGGCTTACGTCCGGAAATGTCATTTACAAAAGTGTTGGTTTTGGCTTGATGGACCTTACGGTGGGACTCGAGATCGTGAAACTGGCTAAGGAGCGTGGTATCGGTGCCCATATTGAGAATTTCTCGGCCTAGAGTGCTGAGACGAGTGTTGAGGCATCAGAAGGTGATACCGGTGGTGGTGGATGGGGTATCAACCTGGAGGGAAAGAGGGAGAAAAAGGGCAAAAACATCCTTCGGCGGTTAGTAAAACCCCTTCTCTCTCTTGAGAAACCACCCGTTAAGCCAACTGACTTGCGAGTAGATACAGGTATGCCAGCGGCAGCACCGCGAGTATGCCAGATGAGGAGCCACCATTGACGCCAATCTCTGATATCATGGACGATCTGGAGGCCTCGAAAGCCAGACGGCCTTTAAGAGTTCCAAAGTACAAAGAGTTCTTACAGTCTCCTTAAAGGCGATGGGAGGGACAAATTATGTGTATATGTGCTTGGAAACAACCGGTGGTTAGTGTTGTGACTATACTTACCTTATCAGCGGCTTAGGTCCGGGGCTACCAGTTTGTCACCAAGTATTAAGCATTAGTTGTACTGAAGCGACACAGATGTAGCGGTATTATCAATCATACTTGTAATGATAGACTTTATTGATGTCAGTATAATTCAAAGTACGCCGCCAGCCCATCCATCTACCGTAACCTGTATACATCGTAGGTTACACGATACAGAGTAAGGAATACAGATACACTGTCCTTTTTCCCTGTTCATCATCCAGGACGTTAGACTCACTGGTCATCATAATCATGATCTGTTTCTTCTTCATCTTGTTTCATGCCGATTAGGTGTTTTTCAGGTAGGTGAAAGCAGTCACTTTTCTCCGCCCCCTTATTCAGCAACCCACACAGCCGCCATTCCCATACCAGTACCAACACACATACTAGTAAGACCGATCTTCTCGCCGCGCCGCCTCAACTCATAAAGCAGCGTGCTAACCTGTCGGGCACCGGTGCAGCCCAGCGGGTGACCAAAAGCAATAGCGCCACCCTTGGGGTTGATCTTCTCCATGGGGAGACCAAGCTCATTCGCGCACCACAAGCACTGCGAAGCGAAAGCCTCGTTGATCTCAAAGATGTCGACATCATCCTTGGTCAGGCCGGTGAGCTCAAAGACCTTGGGGATCGCCTTCCAGGGCCCAATGCCCATGAGCAAGGGCTTGACGCCGACGACGGACGCCGCGACGAATTTGCCGAGGATCGTCTGCCCGAGCTTCTCGGCTGTGCTGCGCTTCATGAGCAGAACGGCGGCGGCACCATCGCTGATCTGCGAGGCGTTGCCGGCGTGGATGCTGCCGTCCTTGGCGAAGGCGGGCTTGATCTTGCCTAGGGATTCGGCGGTGATGCCGGGTCGGACGCCGTCGTCTTTGGAGACTGTGACTTCCTTCGTCTCGCCTGACTTGGGGTCCTCGAATTTGACAGTCAGGGGGTGGATCTCCTCGTTGAAGAGTCCGGCTTCTTGCGCCTTGATGGCCTTCTGGTAGGACGAGGCAGCGAAGGCGTCTTGGGAGGTTCGGCTGATGTTGCGGTCCTTGGCCATGTCCTCGGAAAGGACACCCATGGGAACCTTGCAGTTTGCGGATTCGGGGTGGGATTCGAGGAGCTCAGAGAACTCTGTTACGGCGGCGGGGCTGCGTGGTACACTTCGTCAGCATTCTGCGTTTTACGTAGCTGGCGATGAGAAGAAAGACCGGGACTTACCCATACTGCTGGCTCATGCTCTCAACACCAGCACCGATACCAACTTCAATCATACCAGCCTTGATCTGGTTCGCGACATCGACGCAGGCTTGTAAGCCAGACGAGCACTGACGGTTGAGTGTGCGCACGGCCGTCGACTCGGGAAACCCGGCAACAAGAGCAGCGGCACGCATCTCAGTAGCACCACCGCCAGGTGCAAGGACCTCACCGACGCAAACGTCCTCGACCAGCGAGGGGTCAATCTTGGATCTCTCGATGATGCCCTTGAGGGCGCCGGCCATCAAGTCGGCGGCGGCGGTGTCCTTGAAGCCACCCTTGCCACCCTTTGTGAAGGCAGTGCGCAGGCATGCTGTGACGACGATCTAGAGATAGTATGTTTCGTTAGCTTGTTCCTTTTGTCTCATTCTCTTCCACTTTCAAGGAGGCGAGGATGTGTATGTGTATGTGTATGTGTATGTGTGGTATTCGGTGTCCGGAGAGGGAAACGTACATCGTCAGCATTCTTCTGGAGAATCCTGTCGCGGGCAGATTTGGAACCAGAGATCTGGCCCGAGAGCTGTGTCAATCTTTCGAGGGCTGCCATTGTGAAATATGTGTCAGTACTCTGGTTAAGATCTTGTATTGGTCTTTTTCCAGGTGTGAAATAAATGTAGGAATAAGCAAAAGAGAGAGGGTTCGGAGACTAACCACCCATCGTGAATGTTTATAAGCAATTCTGTCGGATGTATCCACCAGTTATCAAGCGGGTATTGAGTCGGCAAACTAGACTATCGATGGCTTTGAAATATGGTGCGTTTGACTAGAAATGAGAGAAATATCTCGTTGAGCTTGACTGAGAAATCCTCATGGAAAGAGCCTCGGAACTTTCCCATCTTGTGGTAGCGCAATTATACACTGACGTCGATGTCACAATGGTCTCCACTGCCCGCCGAGGCTCCGTAGTCGCATTCTTCCATTGGCTGGACCGTTGCTTAGCGGTCTTTTTCACATGCCAAAGCAACTAGAATCCGGAGACAAACCCGGGGATCTCTGGCGCCCTTTTCAAATCTCGTGACAACGATTCATTCAAGTCAATTCATATGATGGATCTGCCTGTTGAGATGTTTTTGAAACGGGGCTGATTTAGGGATAGTGAAATACCTAAGTTGCTTAATTATTTATTCTTCGATCTCTAGTCTTCAGTCCGTGAAGCGAGAAGTATATTCTCCATATGAGTACATATACTCACACACTGCTAAAGTCGCAGGCAATACAATACCTATGTACGTGTACCTAGGTAGGGACCACATGAATGGGCACTAGTGCAATGCCTCCCGCCCTTATATACAAGGGCAGTCTGACATGATAAAGTCAGCCGCATTCTCACTCGCAACATGATTTAAGCAAAGCGACTTACCGGGCTTGAATTATGAGTTGTCACAAAATATTTTGCCATCAACATACAATTATCAGGTGAAATGTGACGAGCAAACTAGCGAACGGCCCGAGAGAATCATCCATGTCTTGGTCGTACCGATCAAGCGGTTGGCCCGTCTTCTGTCGTCTTGCAGCATCGTGAACCCAACATCAGAAAAATGTAACGCAGAATCCGTCGCGTCGGAGGGAGATTGCCATTTATAAAAAGCAATCCTTCAGCTAAGGAATTGTGGCTATGGCAAGCTAAGGAGTGCGCAGTAGCATAATCAACAAACAGAGGATGACACGACGTTTATGCTTGTCTACATCATCTCAATATGATTTGGGGTCCAAATTAGTCATGCTATGTCAATTTTGCATACCAAAAAAGTCAACATAGGACCTTCAATGTAGGCGTTTTTCCCCATCATTGAGGCATCACCATAGCCGCGTGTTACGTTTGACCAAGGCTTTTGTGGAATCCTCTTGATGGGCTAATAAGTTTGCCTCCAGATCATGTGTACTCTGTCGTACACCCCGGTCTCAGGAAACCTTCCTCCTCAAGACTTCGAAAACCTGTTTCCCTTCTGTTCTACTGTTCTTCTCTTCCTACCTCTTTTCTGTATAGCTTAAGATACTAGCCGTCGTCATAACCACAACTCTTGTCTTTTCGTATACAGAACAAGATTAGAATATGTATAGCCGCGCGGTAATTCAGGGAGATGGGGACGCCAAGGGAGCAGCATGTCTTTCATCAGAGCTCAAAGTCAGTACACTCTTGTCTCGAATCCGGACCGTACACTTCCGGTAGCCTTCACATTCGAGATTGCTTGACTGACAGCAGCAAAATCTCAGAAACAAATAAGAAGGAGAGAGCCAGCTAGCGTCTCCATGATCAACTCCGATTTCAATAACTCTGACACCGAAAGGGCGGAGGCAGGCACCCTGATAGCCAGGGATGCGCCCAAATCCGTACAGCACGCAACGGGACACGAATCTATGGAGCTCTTCGGAATTGGCTGCATGCTCTTGCTCGTCAGAGAAGGCGAACAGCATACCCTCAACGACTTAGCGAACTGTATCTCTAGCAACTGGACTCCGCCGCCGACAGTCGAGGAGGCATATGATCTCATAGATCGAGTTCAACACGGAACCAACGTAGCTTTCAGGCTTATAGAACGCCTTCATCAGGTCAATATCGACAAGTACCTCGAACATATGGGCGAGCCCGGTGTAGTCGATAACTTCTTAGCGCAACTCGACTATTTCAAGAATAATCCCCGACTTGGTAGTCCGATACTCAGCATTCTCGACTTCAAGGTGGTTCTCTGTGCTGAAATATGGTGCGCATGGGCGTATGAGGGTCGGTGTCCCTTGCCGGATAAGACTGCGTTCCTTAAGTTGTTTGGGTCAGAGATTGCTAAGCCGCTTGCTGTTTTTGTGAGTCGTTTGGCTCGAGGTAATTTGTCCTCTCTGTCAGTTGCAAACTTCCTTCCATTATAGATGCTAAAGCTCTCATAGCTGATGAGTGGGAGGATATTCACGACTATCTGTCCAGATGGTACGGGTGCGATCTTGCCTTACCTTTGCGAATCGATACGTTGATATCTCTCGTTGACGACCCTTAGACTCGACATCTACATGAAAATTCTGAGCGAGTAGGAACACTGCCCTCTTTTCTTACTACTACGATGGCAATCTGAGAACTCGTGCAGATCATGCCAATATGCGGTCTTTGGCTGCAATGACATTATAACTCCCTCAAGTACTCGGATGAAGAGACGGGTTTGGGTTTTGAATGGCTGTACGAGAGCAATGAATGTATAACACTACCGCATGTGCGAAGGTCAGAGATGGTTTATTGTCGCAAAAGACGAGTCCTTGAGATTTCCAAAAAAAATTCAATAACCAAGAGTACCTTGAACGCTATCCAGATCTTCAGTCTTTCCCTTCGAAAGTTGCTCACGCCATTTCAACAATGTCTATGTTGAGTATTCCGACCGAAGCGTTCAGATTATCTTCACGTACTCTTCTAGTAAACCTGTCTTCTCACCTTTTATAGCCTTATAGGCGAAACAAAACCCCTGAATGCTGAACCGAAGACCGAAGACCTTTCATTTGCAGCAATAAAGGATAGGTGCTTCCGTACGGAACGAATGATACGTCAACGCCGGGAGTCGCAGGGGCAAATACAGCACCCGATCACTCGATTAGTGGTAATAAAGACAATGGCTTCAGGATATTCGAAGTCCCATACTGGTTTTCTAAATGAGCCTACTATCCTGTCTCTACACCTACCGTCCGTTGAAATAACCAAGATGAGTAACATCTTCAAAGCACGTTCCTAAACCCATACCCATCATTCTCAGCCCCAACTAAGTGATCCTTGGAGTCGTTATTAATCAACCGAGCATCGGAATTCCTCTTCTCAAAAGCACGATTCTCACGAGCTAGATACCACCACAGCGTATGAGCCAGCAGCGCATTGAAGAAGATGAAAGCCGCACAGATGCTCGTGCCTTTGACATAGTACGGCTTATCAGCAGCAGGGAAAACACTATTGCCTAGTAGAGGACCTGCCAGCCCAATGATGTTGCAGAGTGCAACAGCGGCGCCGCCCTTTGAGTCGCTCCCTTGGTTATTCATAAGCCAAGGTAGCACATTGGAGATGGCGGGAAAGACACCGCCAGCGGCGAAGCAGCTGGCGAAGTAGCGGACCCCGGTGCTCTGGGATGTTGCGAGAAGGATGTACCCTATGCTACCGATCATGGAGAGACCAGTGATCATATATGCGCGTTGCTGCGTCTTGTCGGCGATCCGTGTGGTGAGGATGCACACGAGGAATGAAATGAAGTAGGGGAGGAGCGCTTAGTCCCTGTGCATTGATCGCAGCGAAGCCAAGGTCCTCGATGATCGTAGGGGTGAAGACGGGGAGACTGCTATAAGACACTAAGGTTTCATTATTCATTAGTTCCCAGTATTTGATTTGAGGTCCAACTTTTCGAGCCCGGCTGGGTATGCGCTTACCATTGCAGCTAAAGTACATGAGGGGAGGAAGCCATGTCTTGAAGTCCATCAGAGAGGCTAGCGCCTCTTTGAGATCTATACTTCCTACGCGCGCCTTACCCTCAAGCCCAGTCTGCTGCACAGCGCGGGCTTTAGCGACCTGCTTCTCTTCTTCGGTCAAGAAACGCGCAGAATCCGCAGAATCAGGCACATACCTGAAGGCGACAAACGCGAGCACGACGGATGGCCGTCCTTCGACGAGGAACAGAACCCCCCAACTGGCAATAGCGGGATGAAGCCAGTGCCCCAGCAAAGGTAGTGGCAAGAGGGGCCGTCGATAGATACAGGCCGCATCTGACTCCTAACTCATTCCGCTTGAAGAAGAATGAGAGCAGATATGGAACGCCTGGTGCGAAGCCCGCTTCAGCTACCGCGAGAAAGAATCGGGCGGCTAGCAGGCTTGACCAGGTGAACGCTGCTGCTTGGAGCGAAGATGCCAAGCCCCTGGAGAGGGTATGTCGGTCTAAATTTCGAGTGGGCTTTATGTAGAATCAACATACCAGACTAGGATACAGCAGAACGCCCATATATGCCTATAAATTTGTCATTTCAGTCAGTACATTCGAAGATCACTCAATAGGTGATGTGTGAAGACCGACGGTGGTATAGCCTTCCACATTAATGCGAGCCATTCGAAGAGAACTATTACAGGAAAAAGAGTGTTGTATCAGTAAATATGCCTCCGACCCTGCTGATGTCCCCTACATACTATAAGGGATATAGTATATCGTCAACAGCCACTAGACCTAATGTTAGCATAGAAGTTCCTAATTCTACTCTTACGGTAATGATCACTAACTTAGTACTGATAATCACTTAGACCGAGGTCTTTGCTCTGTAGACGCTCAAATGTTAGAGGCGCTTGTCAAAATTAGAGAGGCAGAGATTCTGTACCAATCCGGCTGTGTTGGCATTTCCTATATTTGATCGGTCCAGAAACGCAACCAGAACTTCAAGAAGTGTTGCTCGAGTTAGTATATTGAGTGTTGGTATCGACGCTTTCTCGGGATGCACTCACAAATACCCATTACTAGGGGGAATAAGATGTAAGTCCATTTTTCGAACCACCCGCTTTTCAAGGACGGGGCTTATCACGATGATCAGCTTCGGACTTGTTTATCAAATACGGTAATGGGAGGTGCATGTGTATAATATCGTCGGTAGCATCAAATACTCACTCGATGGTGTATTCAGACCCTTCATGCTCTTGAGATTCGAGATCAGAACTTCCAGCGATGACTTCATGCACAAGGGCCTCACTAATTGTATCATCGGTCATGATTTTCGAGACTCTGATGTCTTCACTTTTTAGGGCGGATTACTGACAACCTGGCAGTTGTTAAGAGGTCCCTGCATAAGATCACAACTGGATCGGCGATTGAGGAGATTCTAAGAGGGAAGAAGAAGTTTTGTTTATTGCATGTAGAAATGAGCAAACCTTGTGTGAATAGCTCCGCATCGCTCATACTTTTCTGAGTTAGGTCGGCATGATAGTACATTGCTAAGCATAATTACAATCTTGAATTATGAACAATTATCCAATGTTTTGGTCCAAAAAGACGGACAAAAAAAGCGAGAACTCTGCATTCAGCTGATATTTGGCTCTTGGGAGAAGGTTGGCTTCGAGAGAGGTAAGGATTGACTAGCACGAGATAATAAAGTTACCGCTCAGGAGGGGCCGAGGCCCACGATGATCACGACGAGTAGTTGTCAAAAGGCCAAAGAGAAAAAGCCTTCCATTTGAATTGGGTAACGTTCCAAATGCAAGTTGTTGTGAAAACGTTCTGTTTAGGGAATAGCTCAGTGCCCATAGTTGGCCGCCTGCCGAGAGGTTGCCTTTCGACCTCCGACTATCGAATGAGACTTCACTTCTTTTACTGGCCTGCATTGTAATTGCAGTAGCGCTACCATTTGCGTCTTTGTAAGCTTATTGCTTCAGGCCTACATACAGAAACGTAGGTAAGTAAGATCGCGGCCATCCTTCTTTGCTCGAGAGGACCGTGAGGTCTGAGTGATGATCCAAGTGTAGATAGCGAGTGGTTGTGTTGGTGCTTGGCCTGACCCTGCCTTAGTAAGAAACACGTTGCCATGATGAAGAGACCTCTCTCGACTGATATCTGGAATATTGAGAAGACAATCCTCCAAAATCGCAGTAGCTTATTGGATTAACCGAACTAGAAGTGCATTGTCACGTATATATTATAGGTAGTAGTAGCGCACCATGGTTGTTGGGTTGTTCAAAGACAAAGCAACGAGCCAAGAGATTTAATAAATAGACCTCCCGTGAGAAACAACCAGCAGGAGAACAACCTCCGATTAGAATAGCCATGCTTCGAAACTGTTGAGCTGCAAGAGGTTGGTACCAAAATCTGCAATGCGCGTCGGATATGCCGCATTTATAGATGATAATTAGCAAGGCCATCCCTCCCCTGCAGCTGTCTCACAGTTTTTCTTTCGCCGCCCTCTCCTCGCGCGTCTTCTGCATACTCCTTAGTAACGCATACAAAGTCTGCAGCTTCGGCATCTCAACGCCGCACGCCCTCGCAATGCGGACCGGATTCCCCAGTATGACCTCGAGCTCCATTGGCCGGCCAGCCTCCCAGTCAAGCAACATACTAGGCTTCGCCCCTGAGTTTCTCTCGTTGCTCCGGACGATGCGGTCGGGGGTAGCAACGCTCTCGTGGTTGAATGGCTGACCTAACACCTGCGGCGCGGCATTCCAGATCTCATTCATGATCCCGACGATGTGCTCGCGGAGCTCGGGATCCGTCAGCTGGTCTGCGTTGCCCCGACCGCCGGAGAGCACGGCCGTCGGGTTGAAGGCGGCGTTGATGCACAGCTTGTGCCACCGGATTGTCTGTAGCTCCATCTCGGTGTGCGTCTCCACGTCACGGATGCCACCGAGATCGGTCCACCAGCGCGCGAGCTTTGCCATGCATTCGTGGCCTCGCCTCACAAGTTCGGAATCGCTGTTGTTATCCCCGCCGCCCGCCGCGTAGATCGCCGGCGGTTGTTTCCCGCCTTTAGCTCCGAGTCCGTGGTTATAAGGGCCAAGACTGATGCGTGTCCATCTGTTCTGCCGGATGACGCCCTGCGAGATCTGCTCGGCGCTGACGATGGTCACGGCGCTCACGATTGGGTTCTGCGGGAAGTGTTTCCGGTAGGGTTCCTCAACGCCGACTCCATTTTGTATCAGCACGATGCACGTCTTCGCAGACACGAGAGGCGCAATCATGGCGGCATCGTCCGTCCGGTCTGGCAGCGCCTTCGTGGTCATTATGATACAGTCCCATCCCGAACTAGGTGGCGGTGGCTGTCCCCCATTTTGCCCCGCGGAAGACGGCGAATTAGGCACAGCGGCGTCTACGGAAGGGAAAACGGCGTAGGGGCGAAAGTTGTAGTCACCGAAGGAGCGTGTGTGTAAGGACACGCCTGACTTCGCTATCGCGACGTAGTTGGAACGAGCGGTGAGCGATGTGTAAATGTGCTGTGACGGCTACTCGACAGAAAAGAGTTAGATGGCCGCCGGTGTTCGAGAAGAAGGGAAGGAAATGAAGGAAAAGAGGAAGCCGTACGTGATGCAGCCGAGATGCGTAAAAACAACCCACGGCGCCAGCGCCGACGAAGAGAATGTGCACCGCCGAGCTGCAACGTTAGTAAATCGTTCCGAAGACAATTGATCTGCTTCAACTTACTCGCTGGCCATTTCTTCCGGTGTGCTCCTTAAATTAGTCCCGGCTCAGAGCATCTGGTGAGATGTTGAGCCTCAAGGTGTCTAGGTACGCAGCAGTTTCATACCGAGACACCGATGGATAGAGCCGAGAGTGATATCACTAACCTACATCCCTGCATCCCGTTATCGGCTAGGTCCAGATGAGAAGATCTCGACATCAACTCGACAGAGAATTCAGAAAAACATGGATTATCTGTTGAAGGCATTATTTAAAGACACTTACATGTTGAAGATAATTTGTTCTTAGAGCTCACCAACACGGATATGTAATTTAACCATGGCATGACGGATTATGAATATGGAATGTCCATTGTGTGCTTCTGTATTACATCTCAAAAAACCTATTCTACTATCAAATGTTCATCTGTAACCTCTACTGATTCCCGGATTCTCCAAGAAATTCAAAACGATCTCTCAAATCCAGGCGCCCAGCAACGGGTCTTGATTTTCATCTTTGCCAGGAGCGAAAACACCTGCGTCATCAGATTTGAACGCAAATGCCGATATACGCAAAAGCGTATTTGCTGGCATAATATGTTGTACATATTTGGAAACACTCCAGTTAAAAAAGACTAATAGAGACTGCGAATTCGGAGAGCTGTTCATGTCCTACCTGCCCGGTCATTGCCAAATTTTGGTGCGACACGACCCGGAAGCTTCGGCGGTGAGAGTGATGTCAATCCATAGGAAAGCGCCATTGCTCCTGTGGTCAGACACGAGATCAGGACACTCCATACCGCTTAGTCGGAGATGTTCAAACCTGTTGAAAACCAGTATCGGGATTTACCGGTGGTATTGGAGAGCGTGCCGAATCATGTCGCTTGTGTAAGCGGAAGTGGGTGTATATAGGATGACACCTGACCCGGGAACACGGAACGCTTCTGGAAGCCTAATGGAACAAATGCGAAAGGTAGGCCCGACCAATCCCAATGTAGCCGGACTTAACCGGCTGCGTGTCCTGGTGGATACAACCTTGTCTGAGTTAGCAAGCTAAAAAAAAATTGGCATCTGAAGAGTGGTCGTAGAGAATCAAGCCAAGTGCAGTGGTACTTTGGCTGTCAGACCAATCTCAGGTTCGTGGCTGGGCTGGATGGGCCACTCTCCAACCGCCAAGGGCTTGATTCCCATGTTTCCTAGCCCAACAACAACAACATGTGTGGTCCGGGCGGCGGGAAGAAAAACGGTAACTTAGTGCGAAGAGGATAAAAACAGGTTAAACAGCCGGGTTTGAGCGATGGTGGGACCCCCACGGGAGCAATTGTCAGATCAGCTTTGCTGCTTCTGGTATCTTGCAGCAAAAGAGAGTGGCCAGAAGACAAGAATTTCAACTCCAAGCCCTGTAGCACTATTGCTCCTCGTCAAAGGCAATGTGGTGTGAACCAAGAGTCCCCTAGCGAGATCGAGATCGATGTTGCCAACCAAGTCCCTGGCAATTTTTGGTTGGCCCAGACCACCGGGAGGTAGGCCGGGCCGGGCCAAGCAGTCCGCGAAACATCAATGTTAAAGAAGGACGTGTAACACATCTCATTGTTCGAAATTGAAATCCGGCTCAAGTTGCGCCTTGCGCGATTCGCCTTACAAACTCACGAACGGCTGGGCTCGGGGCCTTTTTGCCTTTTTGTCGTCAGAGATTATGAGAATAGGAGACCCCGACTCCCGCGAGGGACTTGATCCCGAGTGCCAGGACGGTGACAAAGCTTTATCCCGAAAGCTGTTGAGGAGGAATGCATATTTCAGGGTCCTTCGGTGAGCGGGATAAGGCAGAGCAGGAGTCACATGCTGGTCGAGCTCTCCGATTGACAGCTAAGAGAATGACACGGATGTTGTGATATTCATACATTGCACATTGGAGTGCAGTGCAATGCAGTGCGCGCGCATCTGGCCAGTAAAGTGGTGTGGTGTGTTGTATGTAGCAAGAAGAAGAGTGTGGCAATTGTGTGAGGAAAAAAATTTTTACTTGACAGCGGTGAGCCTGCACACCGAACTCAAACCAGACGCTTAGGCCGACACTGGACGGGGACTGATAATACAGTGAGAATACTTTCTCACCAGACACTGTCCAATGAGCCGCGATGTAGTAAGTAATTCTTTGGACAGAGTAATATTGACTTTCCTTCGTAATAATAGTACATTGTCTTCAATGAATATCACACGATTCCATTTCCGCCTAAATGTGACGTGGCTCGGCAATTCGGCCGCTTGTTCTTACTGTGCCCTAACTGTGCGAGAGGCTCCTTGGCGTTTGGCGACTCCGAAATAGATGAAGCAGCCGTGGAAGTTCACGATCTTGTTACGGTGCACGCAACACGCAACGACACTGGTTTAATGATGACCTATTTGGGAAGTTCACAACCATTAGAAGGACTTGATTGGTGATAGAATCGAAGTCAACAAGACGCAGCTGCTAATTTTGTCAATATTGTTATCCACACGTATTATGTAATTCCCGGTAGTTGCAGATACTTACATACAGATACGCGGGTCCTTTCCGGAGTAGACTTGGCAGAGTGTTGAAGCTGACGACGCAGTTTGGTAGATCTTTGTCGTGTATTTATGGTGATATTCACAGGGCCCTTCGTCAAACGGCCGCGCTAGTGAGAACAGCCCCATCGCCAAATTGCAACGTCTGCCACAGAAAGATGGCAAGTATGTAACCATAAACCCGACTGACAGGTTCTTACTACGTCGCATGCGATTCAAGTCCCAATGACCTGTTTGAGATGACCATTAAACCAACATGACCTCGTTACCTCTAGGTATAGCACCTACATAGACGATGCTGCAAGGACTCTCGTCGTTTACCTCGAGGCACCCGGCAATTTCCATTCATACCTGTTCCTCCGCCAAGTGTGGTATTAAGCGCGGTCGGATCCTCGTCGAACAGCCTATAAACATGCGTCGACATGAGTTTGTTGCATCATAGTGAGAGACAGCTGGTTTGAGCAACCAGGGGTTGTTAGGCGCGTCGTCCCACAGGATCTTGTCTGTGGAATTTTGTTGCCGAATGCCCTTCCAAGCCACTAAGACTTTAGTGTGCTCTTTTGAAGCTTGTCTGTGGCACATACGGAGTATGTAACAACCAAAAAAATACCCTACATTTCGACGGTTTGTGTGATGGGGGCAACGAAACTGATGCCCTGCCTGCAGGGTGTAGATACACCATCTAGATATCTTCAGGGGGGGGGGGGGAGATTTACGATGACCAGAAGCCGGGGTTTCAAAAGCAGCCGCCGTGCGAGGCAAGATCCTGTTGATTACTGCAAAGACGATCCCAAGCCTTTGCTGTACCGGCCTTGCTGTCGCGGGGTGCGGTATCAAACCTGCTTAGGAAATCCTACATCTGATACTACTGATTTCCATCACGATCATGAAATTCGCATATATAAAAAGGAGAGAAGCTGGCTCCGTGGACATCGATCTCCTAGCAGGAGGTCGATGCAGAGATTGAGCAAGGCGCGAGACCCCAGCGTTTCGCTTTGCGAGCACAAAGACATACATACTTCCCTAGGACATACAGAAGACTATTGCATGCAACACAGCATTGTAGAAAAGGAACCTTGGTCCGTCATGCCAGATGACCTGCCGCGGCCCCCGGAAGGTGGCTGGACTCTAGACTGGCCATTCGGAGAAAGAGACACTTCTTCACTATCGATCTATAGTATGAACGAGTTGTGACAAGGTGTGCATGCACCTTGCCTGCAGAGATTCTTGCTTACGGAATTTGGTTGTAACAAATGACTTCCAAGCTACATTGCCCAGTTGATCTTGGATCATCATCCTCAGCCTCGCTTCCTATTTATTTTCACAACGCATTAAATTACGGATTAGATAATTACTATTGCACCGGAGTCGATCGTCGTCCATACGGTACTCAGTAGACATGTAGGATGCCCCAAGGAAGAATATTGTTCTGTTACTATTGGAATCTGTACAGATATATCACACGCTAGAACCTACTTGGTATCATAGCAAGCATGCCACCCCTGTACATCCATGCGGTAGATCCCACACCTTGCCGTTAGGGACCTGGTAATTGGCGCCTCTCGAATTTTTGCACGTAGTCAGATGCTCTATCACGTTACGATGATTTCTCTACTAAGATTCCTCTCGGAGAGACGTTATGAAATTCAATTGGCGGGGAAGCTGTATAAAATACGCTGTTATTGCAATTAAACTTGAAAGAAAGGAGGAAGTGAACAAACAACGCCTGAAACAAGGATAAATCAATTCAATTAGCATGCACCTGCGCCAAACTGAGTTGACCAAGCATCCCACAAGCGCCTCGCGGAGTTGCCTGTAGGAACAGCCTACAGGAGCTAGTTGACTGTCAAGATTTCAATACCATAGATGCAGGGACCAGGAAACACGATGCGCTTAGGCAGATCTAATTGTATAGCTTGGATAGCAGCGCTCCTTGAGGCCCGTGTAATTGACCTTTCTATGTCTAGCCTACGTTAAGGAACGATCGATCAAAACTGAACTGATAATTACCTGAGGAATGCATACATATCAGGTGCGGAGGTTACACATCCCGCTTGTTCATCTTTCATGATAGTAGATTTTTGTGCTTAGTACCTACTATGCTCTTTTAGTATAAGCATCGCCTGTTTCAATCGGAGTGTAGCATTATGGGATATAATTGAAACAAGACCGAGTTGCTCCACATAATAGATAGTAGTTATAAAAAGACGAGGACTTGAATTGCCATGTTCATCAAAATCGATATAGCCATTTAAGAACTGCCAGGTAATATTCTGAAGTAAGCATTTGAGATATGCCTATAATATGTATATACGGAAACATTCCCAATAATGCATTGCAGGGTGCATGATGCCTGCTGACAGAAGAGATGTTGGTGTAATCACAATTACTTAATGTCTGTAGATTGTGATACGAAAAAGCTGTTGGCTGCAAAATACGGCCAGATCATCATCATCATCACCACCACTCATGTCAGTGTGTGCTTGTGAAAGTAATTAGCTAAGCTTGCTCAGAAAAAGGAGCTAACCTAGGTTGTTAGATCGTAGCCGATTCTGCACGCTTGATTCCGTCATCGTTCCCCCATGGGCCCGTGATCCGCCCACCCCCCGTCTGTGTCTTGACCTGAACAGGATATCCGCCCATAAGCCCTGGTGTGCGCCTCTCGGAGTTGGGCGCGCGAAATGCGAACTGATGATCACATCTTCGGAGCGCGTAGCTTAGAATCGAGATGGTACAGCAGTAACCAAGCCCTGGTGCTCTCGACGTCCGTAAGTCGGATTAATTTGCTTACATTGACTCTAGCAAGTTTGATGCAGAGCTACTGTAGGTTGTATTCATGTATGTGCCTTGACACCAGGACAAAAGTTGTAAGACGGCAACACCAGCATCCCTACCACCTTTCCCATGTCACAGATAGCTGCATCCATGTACATAGCAACCTGGCAGAGCACTGTCGGCAAACCGCGGTCCTCGAAGGCATCTGGCCCAGTCTCCAAGCTAGCTTCTGATTTAAAAGTATGGCATCTCCCAGGCTACGGTGGTAACAAGCAAAGCCAATGAGAAAACGGCGGGGAGGAACTGGGAAAAGACATGCTATATGCCGGCCACGACGACGCCCAAACAACCACGACATCGGCCGACAACCATTACCATATTTCCACAGTCATTAGCGCAATTGGCGGCTCATGTATATAAGCAAGACTCGCCGACAAGTTCACAGACATCGTGCACTTGATTCGTATTTCCCGCCGGTTTACTATCTACTCCTCTGTACGAATCACGACAAAGCAGGGTGAACCTCGTCAGAGAAGCGTCATCAGTGTTCCCTCATTCGGCAATTGCACCCTGACCGCAACCCAGCCCGTATGTTATTTTACTTGTTAACCCACTACTTCCCCGGGATTTCCTCTTCCCTTGTTGCTTGTTCATGATTCCCGATAATGATGGTTGTTTCGGTGTATGACTTCGTTCTGTCTGGGTTTACTACTGGCTTGTTACTAGCTGGGTGTTCGGCTGGTGGTTAGCGGTTTGTAATTTCCATTATTATAGGCGGCGCGCGATCGACCTAACGTAGTTCCGGAGAAATATCGCTCTTGGGGGCTCGATATTATTAGCCGCCGTGGCCGCCATCTTTTTTTTTTTTTTTTTTTTGTTTTCTGTTGCAATACTTTGGAGCGGTTGAAATTTTTAGTATTCGGTCAATCTTGTTCGCTCTCCTCTATTTTGCCTCCCCTTGACAAAGCGGATGTGGCTTCAACATAAAATACTGACTGGCTGACTGATGACTACTCTAGCAATCCTTGGACTCGATCTCCATAATACACAGGTATTGAAAGAAAGGGTCCTCCTGTTTTAATCAAAGTGCCCGGGTCCGACATCCTGGCTGCAGAACCCGCTTCTCGCCGACAGACGACCGGTTTCTGCCTTTGTCACTGTGCAGGTGTCCGAATAGAGCTGCTCAGTCAGCCGCCCGCCACCTACCTCAAACTACATAGCCGTACTGTCCCCATCGATACCCACTGGACTAACTAATTCCACATACACCTATCCTACTTCCTATTCCTCGTCAAGATTCGGACCGTAAAGATTGGCATTGTCCTTTTATTTATTACGAGATTCTTCATTGCATACCTACGTGATCGGGACGAGATCATCGCCAACTCTTGCCCAGCCGGCACATTCTCCGGACAACGCAAGACTAGACCTAGGCAATCCTGAAACCCTGAAGCATTTCCATCTGCTACGGTACTGGCTTAGTCCGCCTGGCTGCGAACCCACTTCCTGCGGGCGCCGTGTCCCTTTCCTTTGTGCCGCCGAACTCCCCACGTACCAGTAATAAGAACAGCAGGGGTCGCCATCAGGGTACATTCCAGCTGCAGGCCTTATTACTCGGGCCTTTGTTCCTCGTCGCGCCCCCCTTTGCCCCGAGACTGTGCTGCTGGAGCTTCAACTGACACTGACACCAACATCATCCCGCTCCGACTTTCAATCTTTCCCTTTTATTTTCCCATTTCTTAGTCTTGGACCAACCGAGACTTTGTTCGACACACCTTTTGTCTATCACTACTTCCCAGGACTGGGGAAGAGAGAGAAGAGAGAAGCAACCATGTTAATCGATGGTGAGAAGTATGCTTGCGAGGCCTGTGTTCGGGGACACAGGGTTAGCAATTGCCAACATTCCGGTGAGTGATTATTGCCCTGCCGTTTCCCCAATTCCCGCCCCGAACACAGAAAAAGCAAAGCCAGCCAGCAAACCAGCGATCAAGCAAGACAAAAGCTCCAACTTCGCCCAGCCTCTCCCGTATTAGTCGCAATCTCATGACGAAGCTACCCTGCATACCTGCCACTACAGCGGTTAAACATGGAGATGGAGAGCTTGCAAATGCTTGGTTGATTAATTGGCTTTTACTTTATTTTTTGTCTTTATTCAAAAGTCTACTTTAGACGCTTCTACTACCAGATGACACGGAAAGGCTAATAATTTACAATTCAGACCGGCCTCTGCAGCACATAAACAAGAAGGGCCGTCCCGTGTCGCAATGTCACCACTGTCGCTCAATGCGCAAGTCGCGTTCCTCCCACGTCAAATGCGACTGTGGTGAGAGAACACATAAATGTGCCCATTTGCAACCCGCACTAGAGGGTCATAGGGGTGAGCTGAGTTCTGCCGCATATGTAGTTGATTCGTCCCGTCTAACTGTTTAGAAACCTGCTGCTGCAATCACGGAGGCCGCTGCACCTGTTCGCACAAGAAGGAGACGTCTCTTGAGCCTGTGCCCGAGTCCGAATCGGAAAGCGACCAGCCTACTACGAGTGGCAAACACAAATCCTCCCATAGCACCCATCGCCGCAGAGCCAACACGTCACAATCCGAACCGCTAAGCTTTGATGAGCACGGCCACCACAAACCAGCTCACAAGCATGCGAAAACCTCCAAGAAATGCATCCCCTACAGTCTCACGAGAGGTGCCACTATGCACGGTACTGGTACTAGCAACCGATCTGTGGACAACCTCGTCCACTACGGCAAGGCCGATGCGTGCGCAGCTACCGCATCCTCCTCCGACTTCGACGCGCGCATGGTCAAATCCGAGCAGGCCTCGCCGCGCATGATTGGCGGCTCGTCCTTTCAGCAGCTCAACGGAAATCTTCCGCCTCTGGATCTGTCGAGCATCCACTATCCCGACTTTTCTACTTTTGAGATGTTCGGGAATGGGCTCTCAGAACATGATGCTCCTATGTTCAGTGCAGGACTAAGCGCTACATCAGTCGACTGGAAACAGTATGACGGACTCGAGGTCAACGGCACTGGCATGGGTGGCTTTGGCCACTCGCAGGCATACGCCAGTTTCGACATGGCTAGCTCTGTTGAGCCTACGTTAACATCGAATTCGGGTGATGTGTCAGAAACAGAAGACTTCGGATCTGCATTCAATGACCCTCCCATGGACGGCTTTCGTAGCGGCGCGGGCAGCTATCTGAGCATGCCCTCGAGCCTTGTCACCAGCAACCTCGATTATGACGAGTTCAGGGGAACAGCAGTTGCAAGCAAATTCATGTCTATGCCCACGCAGATGGAAGACACTGGATACACCGAGGATGAATCCTACTGGGGAATGAGCAATTTCAACGACGGCATTTCGCACTCCCCGGATCCCATCACGACGGCTCTCTGGGACAATTTATGAGAAAGACTTGGTCGAGCATCTGCAAAACCCGTATTTGTAGGTGCAAACGACCAATACAACGAAAGATGAAGACGGGATAGAAGGGGACTCTTTCACCCACAAAAATTTGGAACCTATTTTCCTTGACGCACCGCGACGACGATCAGGATCTAGACAGGATTCCTTATACCCATTGCGATGTTTACAAATTTGTGTTTTATGCTTGTTATTCCCACCAATCTTCCTTGTATCGGTCACGACAACAAATCATCGTATTACGGATTCGGCGCCGGCGGGCAAAAAAGTAACAGAGATCTCATGCTGCCATGATTTTCATGTTTAACCCATTATATCTACCCTACGGCAGCGGGGTGCTCCTTTTCCTCGTCCTGTTTACTCCAATAATGGGACTGGTATACGGCGTTAAACTCGGGTTTGATTGGCATTGGCACCCGGGTCATGGGTTGATATGCATTGCGCTCTCAGATTGCCTTTTTTCCTTCTATTTCTCTCCCAATTAACCCTTAAACTGTCCATCTTGTTCTATTCTTCCTCACACTGCACATAAAGTCCACGATCAACGATTGTCTAGAAGATCCTGCTTTCAATCATGGCAGTAGGAGTTACAACGTTTATACAGGCGGGCGGGCCAGCAAAGCATTCCCGAGATTTTTCCCCATGATTAGAGAGTAGAATGATCCCATACATATACGCACATTACACAACATACGGCGACGGCGTTTACGAAATAGAATGGAAGTTTGTTTTGAACAGTTTGAAAGATCCAATTGATGTTATTTGGACGCCTTTGGCGCTGCTATTCATCTATCTTCATACCTTATTCTCCTGAGCCTTAACCATGTGCATGACTATTTACTTAGCTAAGACCTACCGTACGACAATGACCGAACCAATTGTGAGATTAGTTGCAATTGCTCTTCCTGAGTCAATGCGGTTTTGAGCTGTGTCGGCAGCTCCCCCACCCCCTGCCCCACGGCGAGAACTCCCACGTGCTTCGCATGATTAAGAATTCAGGAACGACAGAGTCATGACATGGTACTGAAGACGTCATATCGCACGAACATGGCGATGGTGATGAGGCTGGTCATTACAATAGTTACTGATTGGAAACACAAGTGTCCGAATGAGGATGCGGCAGCCGTATTCTGTCAAACTCGTAACCTGGAAATTAACTCGTAACGAACGCCGTCACAGTCACGTTGGCGGGAAAGTCCGTGTCGGGGGTAGCACCTGCATGTATGTCGTTAGTAATCTTCGATATTTCCTTTTTCTCTTGATTGCGGCTGGTCGTTCCCCCCGGCCTCTTCGCTAGGGAGTATAGCATCATCATCGTCATCGTCATCATTTATCCCTGTCGAAAATGGAAACGCTTGTCCTGTTTGCTCTCTGGCGGTCAGCTCTTTAAAAATTGGGAATGCACTGGGTTGAAACGGGTAAGTTGACGAACATGTGATTGTCGATCCGGGTCATACGGTCAACCGTCTTTTTTTTATTCCTGGAATTTTTCTTGGCAGGCTGAGCTTCTCTGCTGATTGAGAAAGGAAAAAGTTCTCGAATGAGCAAGGCATAGACATTACTCACCCCGCTCCAAGCGCTCCAGCATACTCCGTAAAACCTCCGGCTTCGCACTTTGTCATTATTGGTGTCTTTCATTGCTCTTGCTGGTTTTCTTGATTTTTTCTTCCCGACTTCGGCTCCGCTCCCACTTTGTTCGATGCATCTAGGCGTTTGGATGATTGCACACTATTCGAAATTGTTATACCCCCACCATAAAATTCCGATGGTGCCGTCCGGCCGGCATTGCGTATATGGATTTCTGGTATTGCTGGACTCGGACCCGCCGGCAAATATTTCGGATGTCTATCCCAATATCGATATTTGTGTATATGAACACGGACTATTCGGTCCTGGTAATTCGAGGTCGTGTCGTGTCGGGGTCTAATCTTTTTTTTTTTTTTTTTTTCGATAAAACGGATAAGCATCGTTCGATCTTCGGTCCGTCTCCTCGGGATTTTCCATCATGATATCCAATATTCAAAATTTTCTGCCTCCTCATGTCTCACCATGCGGTACTTGAGTTAGTGACTATTCTTTCGATTGGGTACGCTAGAGTCGCTTCGAATCTCTCTAGCTTCGGTAGGTTCGCCTTGGTTCTGAAGATCTATATCCAATGGAAGCGATCACAATTTTCTCTCTTTTCCTCCGCGGCGCTAGCTCCGATGTCGTGATGAGGTTAATTGCGATTGATATAGACCAAGAAATCTGAGGGCCAGACGCGATAACTTGCATTCTTCTTTTTTTTTCCACCCGGCAATCTGGATCCGACTAGTTGTGAAAGTTCGCCGCTAGCTATGTGTTATTAGACGATTGCAGAAATTGGTCCTGTCCAGCTCGTGGGCCTGTCTTGATCACGTTTTCGGTCGTATTTTCCATCCGTCTGCACCGCAGGTCAACTAACATGCTTCGTTAACCACCATCAACAATATCGAATATCGGAAGGGGCGTCATGGGATTGCGTGTGGAATGATAGTCAGCCCAAATCCCAACCCGGAGCGTCGGGATGTGCTGACTGTTGCCACATATATCCGAGTTCGCTGCTCGCTCCCTTGCGCAGAGGGACAGTGGAAAAGTATGAACAGGGCTTCATTAGAACAGAGAGTTGTCTACCCATCTCGGGCCAAACTCTTTTATAAACCATTGGTATTCCTAACCAAGCGTTGCGTCATATAAAATAAAAGCCGCAAATCTCTCAACTCGGGACGGGACGGGACCGACCGACTTGGATGAAACAGTGACCCCGTCCAAGCCAGCTCTCCGCTAGGACCGGTAAAGCCGACCTTCCTTCTTGATGTTATTTTCTCATAGTTAGGGACGGTTGTAGCCTAGGGAAAGTGGTTTGGGCTGAAGTTTGTTCCAAGAATCTTCTGTGTTTCATCTGTAGAGCACGGAATGCAGGCGGTCCTCCGGCCGCTTCACGAAAGCTAACTCCGAACTTTAATAGACTTATCAGCCTGTTATGATTCCATGTGATCCTCCATGGTTTAGTGAAACCATTCGTAATTGGAATTAAAGGATTTGTTACATCATTGAAACTGCCAGGCTATCTGGTACTTAAATTTCGACGCCTTACCCTTTGGCAAGTTGTAAGTGTCCAAATGTGCCTTCCACCACAGTCATCTACTCTATAGTCAAGTTGACGATCTTACCTAAGCAAGTAGTCGTGGGGTTGCCCATAGTCTCACATGGCCGAGAGATTACTGTTTAACGAAGACAATAGTCGCTAAGGAAGCTGCTGCTAGACGCGATCTCTTGATCGTAGTGTATGGGAGCACGCTTACATCTGATCTCCTAAGATACTAATATATCTTCTTCTAGGTGGCATGGGCACAACTAGACAGCTAACGAGTATCTCTATTTGACCAGCAGAGAAGTAAACATTTTTCTAGTACAAGTGAACAATCTAACTATTCCTATTATTCATTCCAACGATGACTCCTCCCTTAACCTTTATTTAGTATTTAATGTATCCAACTACCACGAGCTATATCATGAATATAGGGAAACCTGTCCAAAGATTAACCATGTACAATACAGCCCGTACTACGGCCTGCTTGATTCAATGACTTCTCAAGCGACACCATACATGGAGTCGACGGCGGACTTTAATCTCGCTTTCTGTCGCCACCAGGGGCCAATTGATCTTAAGAATGTGACATAGGCTCCAAAGCCGGAGCCTTGATCGTTTATCTTAGAGTCGACTTCGTAACCTCCTCGCAAATAGAGACACAATTATATGTAACAGAGGGATGGAATTGCTACATAATGCAAATATCCTGGTATCAATGTTACTATAACACAGATAACAAATACATCATCATCCATCACGGGGCGGTCACCCTTTTCCACCTGGAAACTCCGGCGGACTCGAGCCGCCGGGCCGCATATCTACAATCATTTTATATACCCAAACTACCTAAGCCAATGACGAAACACCGACGGCTGAAGCCGCTGGGCCCTGTCTCCCCGTTAGATGATGTGCTTGAAAAACCCTGGCCACAGAAATGGCCAAATGCGTCAATTACGTTTCGGCTGCCACAAGAGTAGGTTGACAAATAACTTCCGACACGGACCTCAAGTGCCTCAAGCGCCTGTACTGACAGAATCAGCCTCCTATTGCCTCATGATACGACTCCTGTCGGCACTTGAATTCTGTCCCCCACATGATCTGATCTTTAGGACAGATCCCAATGCGTGTTTTTGACACCTGAAACTGGGGATGCTTTTATGAGTCGTCTTCCAGGCTTTTCCCTCCAGGCACCAGAAAAAGTCGATCCATTCATCAAGTCCTTGTTCTCGTAACATGAGTATTCCCATTGCCATCGGTATCTCTTGTATGTGTTGATGCTCCTGGACCTTAACAAATATCCAGGGGGGTATTTAGACTTCGTTTTGTCTAGCACAAGCAATGTCTCGGGGTCATCAATTTCCTCGTTCTTGAAGCAGTTGGAGGAGAAATACTCTTGAACCCACATAAGGCCTCTCATAGCATAGTCTTCAGGCAGAGGCCGCGATGTTTGTGATGATGTCAGGAAATCTTCGGCAAGAATTCGATTCTCTTCATCGGTGTACTTGACCAAACAGGTATTGAGCATAGTAGCGAGAAGCTTCCAAGAAAAGTGGCCTATCGTAGATGGAATTAAAGCATCGAAGTAATTAGATCAGTTGGATGTCACAGTATCGTCCGAGGATGAGCTCTCAAGGTTATCGAGTATCGTTTTCGAGGCATTTGCTACTGCTGGGGAAACAGCGACATCATTCCATCGTGATTCTGGCGAGATAGACGACAGATAGTGTGGATCTAGTACATTACCACAGAGGTATAAGGAAATGCGTGAGACTCCAATGATGTTGATCTGTCCAGATATGTAGATAGTCCACTGAATACCTCCCCAAGGGTGGTTTGGTACTGTTCGTAAGCCTTGTCCAATTGTGCAGATGCAGTAGCACCCTGATCCTTTACCACCTGATCCATTGCCTCTACCCCTGTCATGCTCATAGTACCTATGCTGCCGAGATCGCAATCAAAGTTCCTGGAAGTTAAGTGAGAGGTCTGGAGGTTATCCTGCAAAGTCGCAGCTCTCTATGCAAAGATGGTGTCAAAGACGCCAGGGAGGGTTCGAAGATCTATCCCTAGATTTCGAGAACTCGAAAATGAAAATGGCGATCTAAGCATGGGTGAGGAAAAAGAGAAGAGTATTCGTGACATGGACTTTCGTAACATGCGACAGTGTGGGCCTGCATTGACGTATTTGAAGGGTCCGAATAGAGTCATAATAGACTCTCGACAACGACCAAACAGGATGGAAAGAATAAGAGACTTGGTGTTATAGAAGAGCTGCTGAATATGGTTTGGGCTAGCCACAATAGCAAGATGATGGTATAGACGTCCAGTCGTGGAAGCCTTGTCAGATGCCTTGGCATACCAATTCCGTGAAACCGCAGTCCAGACTTCTCGGTCTCTGATGTCATCATCCTCGATTGCCATTCTATAGCGGTCCAGATCGCCCAGGCACTCGATCCAGATATCTCCAAATGGTAGGACTGTCTCATATAGTAGCGCCATTATGCAATATGCCAAGTAAATAAAAGCCAACATATGCTCCTGGGATGCTGGGAGACGGTGATGCAGGAGTTCCAGGAATGAATGTATCCCGTGGCGCCATATACGAGCAGGCATAGCATACTCAGATGCCAGTCGTCTCAGCGCTGGGCTGGAGGATGGGTGCTGAGATGCTAAGAAGAAGTCATGGTGTTCGTGCAGAAGCGTCCGATGTGATGCGATCAAAGCCTGCCGTTGCTCATTTAACTTGGTGTCAGTTTGCGACGACTGGGCGTTGTCAACTTCGATACACTTGGACTCGACCATGACTAAGCCGGCGTATATGCCTTTGACTTCGGCAACTAGTTGTTCTTGGGTAATAGGTCCAGTCTTGGGCTGCGGGATCAGCGAACACTGAAGGGTCACCTTTTGAGGATAGTCCAGGGGTTCCTTTGGCCAGCCATGCTGGCTATATACTTCGCGCCCGTGACGCAGCAAACCTCCCGCATAAGTAAAGCCACGCAACTTCTCACAACCAGCAACATTGCATTTGTAAGGCCGTTCATGGTTATCCATATGCTCGCTCACTGGTGGGTTGCCCCTTGCAGCCATATCGGCAACAGTGGGTGTAGCTGCCTTGAGAATGTGGTCGCGAGCATGAATGTCCACATGAGAATCGTGAGCAGATCCATGAGGGAGTTCATTGATGCACCGAAGGCTAGAAGAAGTGGCACAAATAGGCCGACCGAGGTCTCCAACCCGCTACAGGATGTCAGATTTTCGCGGCTTGACTGGGAGTCGTTTTTTTTTGGTTTCTTGGAGATACTCACGTCTTCAATGTGGCCCGATGAATGACTGCCAGGATGGCGCCGACCACTATCCACGAGCTTATCGTACTGTCGAAGGGGTCAATCATTGTATTCATAAACGGAGGAGGTCATACATACATCCATGAGGCCAGTTGTGCCCATGGGGACGGTACACCAACAACAATTGCGTAGATAGCAGGACCCGCGACGTAGAGAATTATGAGAGTCTGTCTGAGAAAATCTGCTGTGGAGGAAATGAAGCTGCTCAGTGACGCTCTAATAGCGCCGTCCGGTTCCATATGGAAGTGTGACGAAGAAATGCAAACTTGGTAAAGATGATATATCGAATCGAAAATCCAGTATCGTGGGAACAAGCCAGCACGGTACAAAGGCAGGTGGCATAAATTAGCATTCAAGCAACTAGAACTAGATCAAATAATTGAATACCAGATGCTTCTATGAAGTATGATAAGAGCCAACGGGTAGGTAGGTTTAATTGGGTAATGAGAGATATGTGTTGCTGAAGCTGTGCATGAAGAGGTTTTCAAACGAGATGATCCACGACAATGGAAACGAAAGATGATATTTCAACCTGGAGGTGATAGGGTAAGAACAACAAGATATCGGTATGCGGTCACAGACAAATGAGGCTATGCCCTAGCTGTAAGCTGTAAGAACCTCACCGTGGCAAAGTATCTGTTTTCTGGGGGTAATGATAACTGGGAGGAAGTGGGCTGATTATGGCTCTTTTATTCCTGTAGGTACGTGGACTCGGTGTACCTTCTCAGCCTTGTTCTCCAGGTTGCCTTAGTATAGAGTACACGCAATGTGTCGACAAGGGCAGCCGGCCGCTTCATCATTCAATGCCAAGAGATAAGAAGAGCGCGCTTCTTACCTCTGATTGTGCCTTTTCCCCGCCCGTTTGGGACTTTAATGGTGCGCGGCCAGTGTTGAGCCGCAGTGCAAGGCAACTATGTTAAGTATTAGGAACTCCCAACCTGGTCAGTTGCCCTATTTTACGATGTACCCTGACAGTAGAAGTCGATCTCCGTTCTAGCACACTTGTGCATTGCAGAGAAGTACCAACCTGTACAAAATGATGACCTCAGAGAGGAAGCTTAGCGTTGTAGTGCGCGGCTTGGGTTGCGAACAAGTTGCCTTGGCTTCCCCTCAGGTCGTGTGAGGCTGTGACGAACTGCATGTTTCATTGGCTCATCCTGCCTCAAGTGCTTCCCCATCACAACTGTCTTAACTCAATTGTGTTTCCTCGTGTGCAATTTTGCATGATCCCCCAACTCTCGCATCTTGTTTGATCTTGATTGTTCCGTTTCTTCATATCTTTTATCATTTGAACGATCTCTATCTCATAGTGTGATCTCTTACGCCAACACTATTGTACCTTTGACAGAGATGTCAAACTCCGAAAGTCGTAGCTCGCACCCGTCTTCAAAATGTTCTCATACCAGCTCAAGAGAAAAGACCCGCTATGATAGACCTCCAGAGACGCATAACTTAAAAGATAATAAGTCTATAACGCTGCCGCCGCGACTAAGTCGAATACCGATATCAGCTGTGGTAGCAATGTTATCGACCATACTTCAAGGACCGGTCCGCGTAAGCCTGAAAGCTCACTTCATGATGAGAAAAGTAGTTGACACTCGCTTTGCGACTACAAAGAGCCATTTTCGGCCACCAAACGGCATCAACAATGAAGAGGGGATGGCCGGTAGAGCTCATTCACGAGCTTGGGAACTACAGAGTATCCCAGCGCCACTTCCTTCCAGCGAGGAGTTTTATAGTCTACTTTTTATATGCTTACAAATGGTATTCTGGGCATCCATTGTGCGCCTCTCACAACATCCTCGATGGGTTGAAGTTTATAATAGGCCAAGTTTCATTCTCATGGTTGGGTCAACTTGGATTCTTGCTATGCCTACTCGGATCAGCTTCTCGGAACTTCTCGTGTCCTGGGTACCACTGTTTTTGAGTACAGTCATTGCCGTGTGTTGCGTTATCGAGATGAAGGCGGCATCATGAGCCAGATTGCTTAGCCATTTTGGCCATAGACGAACATATCCGGGGGGTGGCTTCTGGAAGATGGATTCTGAAGGCTGAAGATTCGAAAGTGGAGGAGCCATGACGCGGAACTCGCAAGAAACATGATTCTTTAATTGTCCAGTCATCTATTGATTCTTGGTCCAAAGCTAGGGTGTAGGTTAGCATAGTCGCCAGAGCGGGAAGAACTCCTGGTGACTTTGTGGCACAAGAGATCAAACACAACGGAGTTCACTTCTCATCCTAAACCTATCTAAACGTTTCATTCACGGCCGCTCAGACATGAATACATTCAGTAGGTTTATTTCACCTGCGGCGAACTCTGGTATTGATTTTAATCTCTGAAGCTTTTTGTTATCATATTCCGAAAGCGCAAACCTCTCTTTTGTGTTTAGAGCTCGTTCATGCCTCTCATCATGTTTGTTGCTCTCCTCCAGCATCCACTGAACTCTTAACCGTCGATAATGAATCAAATATCAGTGAGCAATAGAAAGATGGGTTTAGTAACAGCCATTGGGTGCTCGATGTATAAGCCGGCGTGCCTCTGAGCCAGGCTGTGACGCTCGGTGCTTGGAAGGTCAAGATTGCGGATGCCATCGCAAACCGTAACAAACCCTTCCCGAACTCTTACTGATTATCTTCTGCCAAAATTCATCTCTCTCTAGAAATAAGAAAGACTCTGGATCATGCTAGACCCGGTTGCTCCAATGAGTTTTACCTCTCATCCTCTTCCTCTGATCCGGATGAGTAGTTGGCCTCAAGGACAACTTTGCGAACACCACCGGCTTCTACGACATTCTCTGTGATGCTACCACTGCGAACTAAGCGTCTACGTCGATTGTTCGGGTCTGAATCTGTAGAATCTCTTTGCGCGATAGTTTCTTCGCTTGATGTCCCTTCTCTTGTCTGCGAATTGCTGTCTTCTGCGCTTGACTGTGGATCATCATTTGGAAGGAGTGTTGACTTTTGTGGTGTTTCTCGCCCAGTGGGTGGGGCTCCATAGAAGCTCTGGTGGAGAGCTTGTATGCCATCCCTAGCGATCACAGGGCGTCCGAGCAGAGTCGAGCGCTCATCTGCTCCGTCATGGGCATCTTCAGGTATTGTTTCCGTGACTGTTGAATCTGCTCTGGGATGAATTGCCGAGCCCGGTTTGATCTTGACCGCTGAGACCCGAGTGCTCTTTGGATTAGACGCTCGATTTGACGGACCAAGATATTTCAATGAATCCCTGATGTCTTCAAAGTTCGACTTGACAGGCACTGTAGTACGTACAACAATCCCATCTTCACCGGTAGAGCTCCTTCTCTTATGTAATAACATCGCCCCATTTTCTGAGGGGGTACTGTGAGGAGCGCGGTGATACTGATCGCGTGGCTGTGTATCATCCGTCAAATCGATAAGATCCTTGTTCATCATATCTTTACGATGAGATCGAGCCTTGGGAGCAGGATTAGCTCGTCGAATAGCTTTATGAACATCAACGTATACGTCGGATTCATCAATAATCTCCCTGAAGGCGAATTTTGTCAGTGCAATGCCAAATGGTTGACGATTTTAATGGCTTACTCTCCAATCAGCTCCTCTATGACATCTTCCAGAGTGACAACGCCAAGTGCGCCATGATCCTCGCCTGGGAATTCGGAAATGAGGACCATGTGAGACTTACCCTCTTGAAAGAAGTTGATGATGTCAAGGCAGCTAGTCTCGGGGCGGGTTTCGGGCAAGGTGGCGAGAGCGAAATCCTTGACTCGTCTCCCATCTTCTGGGTCGTATGTAATAAGAATCTTAACCAGAAGCATGCCAACGAAGTTGCTAGGATTGCCCGTTTGGTGAATAGGAATTCTAGAATACCCAGCATCCAGAATCTGATCAATAGTCTTCTCATCTAGAACCGTATCTTCTGACATAACGAACACATCTTCCATAGGGGTCATCACTTCCTCCACGGCCTTTCGCTTGAGGTCGAGGACGGCACTGATGATGGTCACTTCGTCTTGGTTTAGTCTTTCATCAACTTCACCTAGCGACTTATGTAGGGTGACTAGGGTCTTAAGGCCACTCTTCTTGTAAACGGTTCCGTGGTCCTTACCGAGGAGCCAGTCGAGAAGCTTTGCGGTGGGCCAGGCAATCGGAGCCATCAAGTACATTAAGACCAAAACAGGTTTGGACATATAGCCTCCGATCTGAAGACCATATCGAACGCAGATAGATTGTGGTAGAATCTCGCCGAAAATGACTGAAACATGTCAAGGTTAGTAGATAGCACGGTGGTGGTAAGCAGGGGACAGATAGGTTTACCGATCAGTATGGTGCTGCCAACAACAGCAGCGATACCACCACCAAAACATCTATCCAGTACAACAGGTAAGGTCTCATTGACAATGACATTGGATAACAGTAGAGTCACAAGAACCCAATGCTTGCCCCGGTTAAGCAAGTCGTGGACTCGCTTAGCATTTTTGCGCTGGGGCTCTTCTGGGTCGAGAGAGATAACTTGGAGGTAGATCTCGTCCTGACCCATGAGGGCAATGGTCAAGCCAGCGAAGGCACCGCCGAGGAGAACGAGGACCAAGGATATGACATATAGCACCCAAGGGGCGCTTCCGCCGTCGGAATCAGTGGCATGGTCGCGGCGGGCACGGAGGAAGGTTGGCGCAGGGGCGGCGGTAGCGACGCCGGTGAACAAGATCCTGGCTAGGCCTACGACGGCGGTTCGGACGTGGAGGATATTCCCATTCCGGCGATGCATCTCCCTGTGAATTGGCCAGTACCGATTGATGATATGGTTGATGCTATGAGGGGAATATTGGTTGGCTCTTTGGACAACTACGCGCCAGCCATTGAGAGAACGAGTCGTTAGAGCTTGTTCGGCAACGGGATCCTATGACGCACTACGGCTAATTAAGACATGGGGCGGTAAGTCATTACACTTCTTGCCTAAAAGGTAAGGTATATTAGGTACTTTCTTTTGCGACATCAATCATAGGTCCTGACTAGGTACCTAAGGTAGCAGCATCTAAACAAAACCTCATGACGAATTCATTAGGTAGTTAGTGTATGGACATATCAATATCAGGTAGGAGACTCTACTGATGATACTGTTGAACAGAGTATGCTGTGCTACGGAGTCAAGATGAGATCAAGTATAATGTTGCAATTGACATTGCCTGTTGGGAACCTCTTTTCTTTCTAGCAGGTACGATCTTCTTTCTGGGACATTTCCATTAATAGGTAGCCGCTGCTATGTTAGATACCTACAGTACCTTATGTTCCAAAATGCCAAAGGCGAAGAAGCTGCAGGGTTCAGGCACCTACCTAGTATTAATGCGAACACCTGCCTCCAGCTTGCCTGCAGAACTTAGCCTGAAATAATCAGAGCAAGCGCTGTTTGCAGGTTAGAAAAGTTCTTTATCCACTCACAGAAAGACCTCTGTCGGAAGGCATTGGTCCAAATCTCCTAGCAGTGGCCCGCCTCCAGGTTGCTGGTGGTGCATTCACGATAACAGATAAGGCGAGAGCACTGAACACAATGTACATGTACCTACATAGCTGCAGTACCCCTGACCGCCACTTGATGCTCTGCACAGGGCAGGTTTCTCCCCTGTGAATGTACCCGAGTCTGTTGTACCTTGGGCAATAAAGTTTGCAAAACACAAAATTTCCATCGACCCTTCTCTCTCTCGAATTCTTTCTTCCTTTCTTCTTGCCATCGACAAACCAGAACAACCCAGCTCGTCGCCCATAAAACCATAAAAGAGAATCAGTCTCAGACCACGATCTTACCCAGTTCGTGCCTCAGTTCTGTTCTCGCCCAAATACATTCACAAAAAACACCAAAAAAATTCGGAAAACCCACAAAAACCACACTCTACCACCTACCTACCGCTCCTATCACCGCCAAACACTCACCCACCTCCTCTTCACACTCTCTCTTACTCACCGTCTACCCATCGAGATCTGCTGTCCGCATCTCTTAATATCCTCCAGACTTCATCTGACTATTGTCTTTTGGAGTTTCTTTGAAGTCGAGCCGAGCACTCCCTCTTTGTCTGCAAGGCTTCCTGTCCTCCTGATTAGCACCCGCCAATCTTGAGGTCATCCCCTATTCTTGCAACTTGTCAAACATCTTGCTGGTAAGTCCCTGCGCGGCACTCGCCGTGTTTTGTTTATGATTCTTGAGTATCCACCGCAATATTTGCAGTTGTCGTCGTGAGCACCGCGGCAACACTTACACCCGCTGGCGAGTACCCGCGTCGACCTTTGCACTTGTCATGAGCACTTACTTCGATACTTGCAATTGTCGTGAGCACCCGCCTCGACATTTACACTGCTAGCGAGCACCCGCCTCATGAACGCATTACCCGCGTGCACCCGCCTCGACAGTAGAAGTCGCGAGCATCCGCCTAGTCATGCTCACCACTCCTCATAGCACCCGCCAAATACTATCTTGTCTCCAGTCCAAATCAACATAAAATCCAACACATGCAACACATTTACCACCTCTCTTCCTACTTCACCACCACCATCTCTTCTATCCTACCATTACTTTACCACAACCCTATCCCAAAACAATCACACTGCCCTATCACCAATCACTGATGATTGACTATGCTTCCTCTTCATTTGTGACTAACCTTTGGTCCAACAGTCAGGTTCATTGATTTCTCCAGCATCATCATGTCTGCTGCTACCACTACTGGCGCTGTTGATCAGCTCGCCGCCGACCTCGGCAACACCTCGCTTGGCAGCGATGCCCGCCCTGCCACCATCGACACCAATGTGTCTCCTAATGCCGACGAGCCCGACACTGCTGGTCCTACGCCCAGCTCTGCCCAGACTCCTCACCCCGCCGCATCTGCCTCGCTCTACGTTGGAGAGCTTGACCCTATCGTCACTGAGGCAATGCTGTTCGAGCTGTTCTCTCAGATAGGCTCTGTCGCCTCCATCCGCGTTTGCCGTGACACCGTCACCCGCCGCTCTCTTGGCTACGCCTACGTCAACTACAACACCACCGCTGACGGCGAGCGTGCTTTGGACGAGCTCAACTACACCCAAATCAAAGGCCGTCCTTGCCGGATCATGTGGTCTCAGCGCGATCCCAATCTGCGCAAGAGTGGCCAGGGCAACATCTTCATCAAGAACCTCGATGCTGCCATCGACAACAAGGCTCTGCACGATACCTTTGCCGCTTTTGGTAACATCCTCAGCTGCAAGGTAGCCCAGGACGAGAATGGCAACTCCAAGGGCTATGGTTTTGTGCACTACGAGACTGATGAGGCCGCTGCTGCCGCCATCAAGCACGTCAATGGTATGTTGCTTAACGAGAAGAAGGTCTATGTTGGCCATCACATCCCCAAGAAAGATCGCCAGAGCAAGTTCGAGGAGATGAAGGCCAACTTCACCAATGTCTACGTCAAGAACATCCAGGCTGATGCCACCGACGACGAGTTCCGCGAGCTATTCGAGAAGTATGGAGATGTCACATCTTCCTCGCTTGCCCGTGATAACGACGGCAAGTCCCGCGGTTTTGGCTTTGTCAACTTCACCACACACGAGAGCGCCGCTCAGGCTGTCGAGGAGCTGAATGGTAAGGACTTCAAGGGCCAAGATTTGTATGTTGGCCGTGCCCAGAAGAAGCATGAGCGTGAGGAAGAGCTTCGCAAGTCATATGAGGCTGCTCGCCAGGAGAAGGCCACCAAGTACCAAGGCGTCAACCTGTACATCAAGAACCTGGATGATGATGTTGATGACGCTAAGCTCCGTCAAATGTTTGTCGAGTTCGGTCCCATCAGCTCCGCTAAAGTCATGCGAGACACTGCCACCGATGGCGAAGAGGAGAAGGATGGAAAGGACAAGGAGAACCAGAAGGACTCCGGCGATGAGAGCAAGGAGGAGGGTGAGAAGAAGGGCGACAAGAAACTTGGCAAGAGCAAGGGCTTCGGCTTCGTTTGCTTCGTCAATCCAGACGACGCTACCAAGGCTGTTGGCGACATGAACCAGCGTATGTTCAACGGCAAGCCCTTGTATGTTGCTTTAGCCCAGCGCAAGGATGTGCGGAAGAGCCAGCTTGAGGCTAGTATCCAGGCTCGCAATCATCTCCGCATGCAACAAGCTGCCGCCGTCGCCGGTATGCCTCAGCCGTTCATGCAACCCCAGGTCTTCTACCCCTCTGGACAACAGGCTGGTTTCCCCCCTCAGGGTGGCCGCGGAGGTATGCCGTTCCCAGCCATGGGAATGCCGGCAGGTGTTCCTGGCGGACGACCTGGCCAGTTCAACCCCAATGCATATGGAGCTCCTCAGGGTGGCCGAAACGGCACAATTCCTCAGCAGATGCCTCCCAGCATGTACATGGCTGGACAATTTCCTCCTGGCGGTCCCTATGGTCAGAGCCCTAACTTCATGGCAGCCATGGCTACAGCACAACAGCAAGTCCAGCAAGCCGCTTTGGGCGGTGGAAGAGGTGGTCCGACTTCTCGTGGCCCCATGCCAGGAATGCCTGGCAACATGGGAATGCAGGGCCCCGGTGGCATGTCGGGATACCCGCCTAACGCACGCCAGGGTGGTCGCGGTGGCATGAACAACCGTGGCGGTCAGCAGGGTGGCCAATTCCCTCAGGGCGGACGTGGAGGACACTCTCAATCCAACGGCAGCACTCCCAGCGGCCCTTCGGAGCAACATCCGGCTTCGGCTCTCCAGACTCAGCTCCAAGCCCACGCAGGTAACCCCGCTCAGCAGAAGCAGATGCTTGGTGAGGTTATCTTCCCCAAGATCCAAGCCATTCAGCCCGAGCTGGCCGGTAAGATCACGGGCATGCTGCTGGAGATGGACAACGCCGAGCTCGTTCAACTGTAAGTCTCACAGAGCCCATGACAAGTGGTTAAAATATGGAACTAATGGTGACTGCCAGTGTCGACGACGATACCCAGCTCCGCGCCAAGGTCGACGAGGCCATGGCTGTCTACGACGAGTACGTCAAGAACAACGCGGCACCTGGCGGGGAGGGCGAGAAGAAGGAGGAGAAGAGCGAGGATAAGGCTTAATTCTTCGGTCGGCGTTGAACTGTTTCAGCAAAGGGGGTTAACGGAAAAGTTTGTTCATCTTTATGATGATGATGATACCAGCTCTTTGCCTCGGAGGCGGGGGTGCAACATCAATTTGTGCATTTGTTTTTTCTTCTCTGGGCAGCCGAGTTCGGATTTGGCTCTGCTGGCAGCCATGTGACATGGTGGGACCAAGATGTTCCAGCGGGGGCTGCGGTGGTGGGTGTATCTGCATAGCCGGCCGATGTGGCTCTGGCTCATGTTCGGACGGCAGTCTTCAGGCGTTCAAGGGTAATTTCTCGGCCATGTTGTACGGCAGGACAAAAGACGGCGACACCATGGTCATGCACCAAAATACCCCTCAGGTTGCCGGTGGGAGGTTGGTGAAGGGAAAGCAGATAATACTCTGGTAGAGTCCGTATCTGCTAATGAATGAAAAAAAGTAGCCGTATGGAGTTCTCATCAAAGTGCTATGATATGTCACGTGCTAAGTCGACTTGTCAGAAAGGTGGACATAGTACATCACTAATGGTAACATATTTCTAGCATCCTATAAGATATTTTGGGCAATATTGAAGCTGTAGTTTGGAGATAGATGATTTCTACAGCTACTGCGGTCGGATAATTGGAAGAGGGATGAACAATACGACAACATGTTTTACGGTAGTATCTGTAAATGCTACTAAGGTTTATCATATCGGTGCGGGTTTTGTGTGACATATCAGTCTCCATTATATGCATAGCACGGCAAATGTTACTATGTAAGGAATATGAATCCGAATTATGATTTGTGACTAACTATGTTCACCTAATGCTCTACCCAAAAGAGGTTATTATCAAGAGAGAATGAGCAGTGAGAGTCAAAGGCATTGATGATGGATTGAGGTTAAAAAAAGAAGGGAATAAAAAGTCTAGGCCGAGTGCGGATCCACCCGAGCATGGGCTGATGGTACCATTCCCAAGCCCCCCCCCCGCTCTCCTCTTCCCCCAGACGCCGGTCTTGGACCTAGCGAGAACAACTCTTTCTTGGCACATCCGTATTGCACCGCGGCCTGCAACTGCTTGACTCATTTCATTCTGTTCTCCTGCTCTTCCCAAGAAACAGACACAAAGAACACTTGCGCGCAGCAAAGCAGGAGAGAGAGAGAGAGAGGACAATACCTGCATCGACCTGTCCTGTCAACTGTCTCTCCCATTCCATCAGCGTTACTATAAAGATTTCAGAGCTATGAACAGTTACTAGGCAAGGTCGACCGTCTTCTGCCTTCCTCAGTAGCCATTCCGCCGTACCCCTACGAGATGCTCTACCATTTTGGTTGCCAGAGCCGACGACCTACTATCATCCCCCGATAACACTTAGCCCATCTGTAGGATCTACCTGACCTAACAACTACAATATACCCGGACCTCAACGCTTCCTGTCTAGTTGCAGTCGAAATTCATCCGAAATGGCGAGCAGGAAGCCCATGTCGCTCGAGGCCGCTCTCGAGGAGGAGCGTAAGGAGATTGAGAACCTCATTTCCATGCAATCCATGCAGACAGCTTCACGAAGGGCGCCCTCGGTTGGTGGCCCCCGATCGCCCTCGCCCTACGTCAACCCACGCTCTCCCGTCAGGAGCATGTTGGATATTGGCGACGAGCCTAAGAGCCCCCCGGCACAAGCTCCTGTCCGTAGCATGTTGGACATAAGCAGCCCTCCTCCCCCACGACAGCCACCCCGCAGCATGCTCGACATCGACAGCGCTGTACCCGCACCCTCAAGCACCCATACTTCGCCCACCCTCTCCTTCAAACCCCCCGTCATCAACAACACCAACCGTCACCGGAGCGCGTCCGACGCTGCCTCGAAGCCCATCCCGGACATAGGTTTGCGGTCGCCTCCGCTAGTCGGTCCCCGAAACAACGACCTCACGTCCGCCTACAAGTTCCATGACATATTGCCAACCAATGTAGGACAGGCCATGCCGCCAGCCAAACGCGGATCTGCCAGCACCGGCGCCAAGGCTAGCTCTATTGGCGAGGCCTTGAGAGGTGCCGATCTCTCCAACCTCGTGCTTCCTGGCGAGTCCAGCCGCTCGTTCTTTGGCAGGAAGAACAACAAGTCAAAGTCGCCAAACAACCGCTTCGCCATGCGGTCCAGCTCTCCTTTCGGTGCTGCATCCAGACGAAATCAGTCTCAAGGTTCCTACATGCTAGACTCCGGAGAGATAGTCGACATGAACACGGCGTACCGTCGTCTTTCCGACGCCAACCTCGTCTACGGAGGCTCAAGCTTGGCTCCGCTTGCACTCAAGAAGCTGGACTACTCGGATGGGAATGGCCGCATCGCGAAGGATAATCTAAGTCCATACGGGGAGTTGCTGCCTGACGAGAGCGATGACGACGTGGCAAACTCATCGGACGAGGAGAACCACAGAGGTAGGAAGATGACATCGCGTGCCGACTCAGATGATGAGCATAGTACAGAGAGAGGAGCAAAGAGTCTCTTAGCTGCCGTCGAGGACGAGCGTAAGTCTATCCGCAATTCTGGCACGACGAGTTCCTAACCATATCTACAGGAAAGCAAGTATCTGCCGTGCAACCACAGTACAGATCACTCTTCGATGACCCCGCCATTACCATCACGAGCCCAACTGGGGAGAAATCCAGAGCGAAAACGAAGAAGACGGTACAGCCTGCCACGAGCTTCGATCAGGAGCCGATCTCGGGCACGCAAACGCCGTTTGACCCAGAGCTCGATGCCGATGTCAATGCCATCAAGTTTGCTCAGAAGATGCAGCTCTCCTTGACGCCCATCATCTCGACCCCCGAGGTGCACCGCTCCATACGGCTCATCTATCGGGGTGAGTATCCCACGATTCAACGGGAGGCCGAGGAAGAACATCGCCGCCTGAGAAAGTATCTTGTGGCGACAGACCTGAGCGACGAGTCTACGCACGCTTTGGAATGGGCCATTGGAACGGTGCTACGCGACGGAGACACTCTCATTGCCATGTACTGCCTGGATGAGGAGACGAGCGGCTCGATAGATGCGGGCAACCTGGTTCCGGACGATCCTAGGGCGATGAAGGAGCAAGCAGTGGCGATCCATGCGATGACCAAGACGACAGGGGCTCGCACCAGCGGCGGGGCTAGTGCGTTTGCATTTGGGCGGCCGTCGAATTCCCCGTTGTTGCGGGCGGCTGATGCTGGTAGCGCCACGTCGTCGCCGACGCCGGGGTCCCGCAACAAGAGCAAGCTGGAGGAGGAACGAGAGTGTGCGGTACTGGATATCACAGAAAGGGTGTCCAAATTGCTGCGGAAGACGCAGCTTCAAGTGCGGGTGATTGTGGAAGTGATACACTGCAAAAACCCGAAACACTTGATCACGGAGGTCATTGACATCGTGAATCCGACCCTCGTGATATTGGGAAGCCGCGGAAGAAGTGCCCTAAAAGGGTAAGAAAAAGACCTTCCATGCAGTGAAGGAATGAAGACTAATGGATGGCTTTCTAGGACCCTTCTGGGATCATTCTCTAACTATCTGGTTACCAAGAGCTCGGTGCCGGTGATGGTTGCTCGCAAGCGACTGCGCAAGAAGAGTAAATACCAACCGCCCCCGATGAAGCAAGTGAACAATCTAGCGAATCCATCAGCACGAAGCCTCGAGATGGCCAGAATCGACTGATTGGTTAGAAATGTGTGATTTTGCGTGGCAAGGCCTGTTATATAAATGCAGGAGGTGTTCCAAGTCCGTTGCTGCGATATTGATGACGATTGTAATGATCTTTCTCTCTTCCTATACCTCTGTCTCTGTCTCCCTTCGGTCGCTTCACTCTGGACTGGGTTGTCTGAGCCAAGCTCGACTTCGGTTTATGTTATGAACAATGAGATATTTTACAGGTCTATTAAAACCCAATAAGATGGCAGGTGGTTTGTTTATTGTTTACGCTGTCGTTTGAGTCAGATGATGATGGACCAATGAGATGTGCATTTGTTGTTTGCCAAGGATCCGAGGGCGGATATGGGCGGGGTAGTGTCCGTGTCTTGATCGCGTTTAATTGATTGCATCACGCGTTAAGTGTGTGCATATTTACCATGTTCAGGAACATCCCGGATAGGCAAGGGAGCTGTTAAGCGACGATGACGAAGAGAGGGTGGGAAAGAGTTGCTACAGGTATTTCAAAGTAAGTAGGATAATAAGAGGCATGGAGGTATAATAAGGATGGAGAACGCCTCCCACCCCGAATGTAACCAATGCTTCTTCTCTTCGAAGAACATTAGGGAATGGTCATCCTTTTTGGCCGCTCTAGAAGGTTTCCTCTACACTTCTTCTGGAATACTACTACTTGACAGCCCCTGCAGGAACAGCGACCCAACAAAGTCGGCCGGTTGATTGGGTTACGAGGACTACGACACATCTTTAGAAAAAAGTAAAGCGGGGCCAGTGAAACGCTGTGGTGACTCCCAACCTCTCGATTTCGCAACTGTTGAAACAATTCCATTCTTCGATCGCATCTTCCAAACACCCGTGTGTCCCTTTTCGAAGCCGCTGTGCTCTATTATCCTATTACTTTGGGCTGTCTGCTGTACCCTGTGCCCTTTCCTTTTCCAGCGTTGTTGTGCTGGCTGGTAGCAACTCGTCTGGCCACAACGAGGCCGAGTCGTGACTTATACTTTACCGAGTACATCCAGTACTTCCCGACTCACTGATGAACCACCTGATCTGTCGTCAAACAATTCAACCTGAACAAACAGACAATCAAAATCCCGGGCTAACAGAGCGCCGTGTTCCTATTCAATGCAGCCGTTGGTTTCGGTGAATACCCACACCCATATTTCTCTGCTCAGCATCCACGTTACCCCGAGCACCTTTTTAGCCGCCCTGGTAATCGGCTTTGTCTTTATCTTTGCATATTTCCTGTCGGTTGGTTGGGTTCCATTACGAGCCTTGAACTCCATTCGACTTCCAACATTTGGATTTGCAAAGAGTCCACCAATACACCCTGAATCTTGGAGGGTCATTGAAGAACTCCCAGAGGAAAAGCCATTACCCGCGCTTCCTCCTCCTGAGACGCCCAGGCGACCCCTCCTCCAATTAACTCAGGCGCCACACTCTAGCCGGTCCTCCTCCTCTTCCAGCCGCAGAATTCGCTCGTTTTTCTCATCCCGTACTAAAGCTCTACCAAGTCCTGCGATAGAAACCCCAGGTCCAAGTCCTAATTCAAGTCCAGCTGCAAGCCCAGTTTCAGCAAGGGTAAGTGCAAGATCCCAGAGTAGGGTCAGCAACAACGACGATCCAGAAAGGCTGCAGTTGGTGCCCGTTGCGCGCGAAGATAACAATGACGTCGATGTACTCCGAGGCCAGTCTGGACGACGTCGACTTCGCGACCCCGATGTCGCCGCCGCCGAGGCCGTTCGAGTACCCGTCGGCCCGTTCCGGCTTTGGCTTCTCGGCAGAGGAAACCGCCGCGCACGACGAGAGCGACGATAATGTGGACGATGCCGCCTCCTACTCCACGGGTAACTACAGTCCCCCAGCCTGGCGGCGCCTTGAAAATGGGGACCGGTGGTACGGCAACTGGCGGGGTGCCAACGAGCTCCCGGGTCGCCGAGTCTCCGGGCCTCAAGACGGACAGTTGTTCGAAGAAGCCCGGATGACTCGACTCCCTACCGGCAGTTTGAGCCCTGAAAAGGGGCGCACACCTGACCCGGAATCACGGGACGAAGACGACACGTTGATGAAGATTAAAGCCGAGAGCATGCCACCGATAAAGGAGGATATGGATGCCGAAGGCGCATTGGTCGGAGATCACAGACAAAAGATGATCGCGTCCATTCTACCTGAAACGACGAGAGAAAACTGTATGCGCTTCATCGGGGCACGACCAATTAGGATCATTGGTATGCTAATCAGGACTTAGATATTCGACTTGCCCTGCGCGCCGACATACAACATCGCACAGAACCGATCGAAGCAGTCGTCAGTTTCTGGCGAAGTGCTTACCAGACGATTATGCAATCGTGGGGTAGCATGCTTTTGTCAATTCTAGTTGCGGTATTAGCTATACAAGCGACTCGTGGCCTGTTCCAACCTGCCCCATTGCGCCCCGCCCCCGATCTCGTCAAAGTCGCCGGTCTTGCGCGCTCCTTCGAACCTCTTATATACTACTCTGAGAATGGTGTGTCCCAAGTCGGGGATCTCCAAGCCACAGGAGTCGCTGTGTGGGATCTTGGCGAGAGTGTGCGCTCTAGCAACATGACCTCGGCACCAATCATTGTCAAATCTTTGGACGAATTATCGGACAGTTTGAAAACGCTTGCGATGGAGCTCACGCGATTCTTCGCCAACGTGGACGGTGACATCGACAGCATCCTCATTGTAATGGACTGGGCGCGACGTGAACTCTCGCAATTACAGGCCGTGCCCAATCCTCCACTATCCACTGCTTTTTCTAATATACATAACCTACTTTGTTCCGCCGGCCTGCTAGAGGATCCCAAAACGGGCGAACAGACCAGGCTCGGCGCCGTGGCGACCGCTGTATTCGGCATGTCGCAACCGCAATATACCCGCCAAACTCTCCAGCGCACCTTCACCGAGTTCCTCTCGGTTCTCGAAGAAGCGATCGAGAACGAACTGCAACACTCGCTCGCGCTCTTCGGCCTCTTCGAGGCCATCGACCGACAATTCCTCAACCTCGCGCGTACCGTAGTCCGCGAATCCAGCCTCCAAGATGAAGCGCACGCGGACTTGCTCTCGTCCCTCTGGACGCGGATTCTAGGTGCCAAGGCGAGCGAGGTCAAGAAATACGAGCGCAACCACGAATTACTTGCGAATGTGAGAGAGAAAACGGTCCGGAATAAGGGCATTCTCGTCGAGCATAACGGAAAGTTACTCACACTTAAGGCGAACCTCGAGTCGCTGAGGAGAAAACTTGTTTCGCCCCTTGTGAGATCTGTAAATAGCAGTACGATTACGCTCGATGAACAGATTAAAGGACTTGAGGATGTGGGCGTTTACCTTGAGGGAGTCCGCGCGCGGCAGAAGGGGAAGTTGATGGAGATGTTGTATGGGAGTTCCACCGGTGGACGGGTTGCTATTGCTGCGGGGGCGAGCGCAAGACTTGGTGATGCGTCGTTGTAAAATGCGATGGAAGGGAAGTGTTGCCCTGTTTTGGGCACTGTCTGAAGTTGGGCTGGAGCTTAAGGCAACCGCCGAGATATCTTTTCTTAGCAAGTGCCAACGGATTTTCGGAGAGCTTACCATGCCTCGACATGACATAGCGTTCCGTTGCCCCGTGTTACAGTTATCCTGCTCTGAGAATTAGCTAGGGTTTCCAAACCGAAAAGCTTAGATCTCCCCTCAGCCTATACTTCACAACCCAAGGCGTCTACGGGGTTTGGGTTAGAAAGGGGTACACTCACGGATAAGGTAAGTGAGTTTCTTACTTGCAAATGTTTCGAACGTCGCTTTTGAGGTATGATTCGCTAACATGGTATTTCTAATAGGACCGGCGCATTTGACTTGCTTGTTGAATTGTCTTTCTTTTGTACCGTATAGATAGAGGGATGACCGAGATGAACTGGTTTTACATGCTGGAGGCGTTATGCTGTCACGGCCGAGGACGAGTATATGGGCATATTGGTGGCTAGGATTGGATCATTGCAAGCTTTCCGGGCTATGTCATGATCGTGCTTGATGATGGAACGAGAGCGATAAGAAATGAGCATTGAATGAGCGAATGGAATGGATACGGACTCAGAGACGGATTGGCAAGTACCCAGGGACGGGATGGAATGGGGATCAGCGTAAACAGATAGTGTTTCATAGCCACATATACTATTCCTCGACATTTGTGTATAGTCCTCGTGGGTTGATGATTTGAGAACTCGATGGGTAAGAGCTGTCACGCCTCAGGAACCTTTGCCCTGAGAAGAGTGAGTTAATTGGCGACTACTCTTCTTAGTATTTGGTGATGTGTAATATAGCCTTCCACAAATCTATGTCGATATCAGTGCAGGATATCAGGTTATTCTAGAAACTCCTTTTATACATACATTAGCCTGGTCTTAGTTGAGAACATATCGTTTGAATTTATTCGACTGTCTTTGAGCTCAGATCCTGTCAAGGGCTCGAAGTGTTGGTTTCGTGCTATTTAACATTCAGCTTCAATGCGGGCATGCTTAGAGAACAGTTATAGCTCTCTAAACCGCGCTTTGAAAGTCGTATTTGACGAATTATCGAGGAGATTCTTGCCAGAAACACCGAAAGCTCGTCAAAATATGGTAGAATGGCTAAAATAGTACTGTTCTCTCCGAGTTCCTCAACTAATACAGATATTGGTAGTCACATTCAACTTGTGCTCAATGGCGGCTCATGAGGGATACACATGAAAAAGCCACACTTACATACTACATTAGAAAGGCAGCAGATTAGCGAGGAGTGCAGCAAAGGTCCTGCACTTCAACATTTCTTTCACGTGGCGACGAGTAACGCATGTCTCGGTCGATCAGCCCAATACAGAAGAGCGATGCTGCTAATTAAAGACACAATTTGACCGCTGTCGTGCTTTCGACCCTTGCATAAAACGTACCGCATCGGGCTTGGGAATGTGCCACACGAGAATCCTTCACGTTACCGCTTTAATGCCATTATCTCTCTTTTCAACTAGCCATGGATCTTGCCATCTACCAATCATGGACATGCATAGGGGGGTTGCCTCTTTTTGGCATCTGATAACCTCTTTGTAGACATTTTGTTTAGACCTCCAATTGCTTAGAGACTGTTCGTATTGAACTTCGTTGCTAGTTAACTCCAAGATTAGTAACCAATCCAAGCTGTCAGTCAGCTAACCATCAAATGGTCGTTACGCCACGACAACTCGAAGCGATAACACTCGTGTGGAGGGCATTGATATGCATCTGGTGCCGCATTATTGCTGCTTTCATATCACTGACACCCCAGACCTTCATTTGTTCATTCTCTGAGGGGCCAAACCGCCAGGGGCGGATTGAATTCCGTAAAACCCCGCTGTTGAAAGATCCCTTGCTTTAACTATAGATTTCTTAGTCTACACAGGAGGGTCGTTTCCGAGCAGCAACTGCAAGCGGACCCCTACGCTATATGCTTAACATACATCCAACAGTACAGGTTTACCCCTGAAATAATGGCACATTCCGCAGTGGAGAGCTACGGCAGTTTTGTTCAGCTTAGCCAGGATACGAAAATTAACCCAGTTTACGAGAACCCACGACGCAAAAAAAGATCTGCCTCTTTTTTTTTTTTTTTTAACTTTACATCTGCTTTTTTTTAAACCAAATTTTGTCAACTTATTATGAAAACTTAATTTTCTATGGTTATTTTGGAAATCGATAGAAACGGTACTTTAGGGCTGTCGGAGGTAAGGCTGCTGTGAAGAATGTGCCAATATTTCAGGAATAAACCTATAGAAGGCAACCCTGTGCTATACTGAATCTGTCGGGACAGCGGTAAATATTGTCTGAACAGATTTCGGTTGCGAACAGTGCCGGAATCCTAATGAAGAGGAGATGAAGATGAATGGTCGAAAACGTTTCTAAAACAAAGTGCTTATATTATACAATTGACAGGGCTGATGTAAAATCTTCGTTTAGGGTCAAGGGCGATTTGCATGAACGTTCTCATGGGGTAGAGTTTTGTGAGATGCTAAATCGGGAGTGGGGTTGGTCGATAGCAGAGGCTGAAATAGCTTCAAGACAGTCTACTTGGAATTGTCTAATCTGAAGGAACTAATATCTATTTTAGACTCAGCGAGTGAGTGATCATCGGAGACTTTCCGAAAGCGCGGAATACGAGCACAGAAAACAACAGGTACTAAATATCGACGGAGGTTTAGCCTACGGGCGCGGCACTCGTCCGAGAGTCTGACAACCTTCGCGTAAGACTTCGTGGCTCCGTACTTGAGGACCCTCAGCTGCCAAGGCGGTCATAACTTACAGGAGCCCGTCTTGCTCGTATCACTCTGTGAATACTAGTCGATAGTAGTTGATAAATGATAATCTTATCCATCATCGTGTTTGTCGGGTTTATGAAGGACACTAATGAATCCCAGTAATATGGGTGGGCGGTGTTTTAGGGTTCTTACCTGCCGTTGACTGTCCTTCTTCTTCCATCCCTTAAGGAACTTGCGGAGCACCTGTAAAGACCTCATAAGTTTGCGGAGACATTGCAGAATCCTTGCGGAAACATCTTGATTGCCATGTAAGTGATCGACATACGCACGGATGCCTCTGAAGTGAGACTTGCTCACACTTCTGGCCATCGTATAGACAAATCACAGCACAGCAAAGCAATATGATATAGTAAAGATAGTTTTATTTACCTCGGAGTTTCTTCGGTGCATGGGGGTTAAAACAAAGAAGAAAAAGAATCCTGAGTGGGTATGATGCGAAGAAAAATAGGATTCATATCTGTGATGACATCTCCATTCATTATCTCATTATTCGCAGCTGCACGTGTTGTTATAATTCGAATAATAAATTGAGTGGGCTATGTCCTGATCGATCCACCACGGCCGCTCTTTAGGTGGGGTGGGGCTGATGGTAGGTCGAGGATGTTTCCCTTTTGGGTCGAGATGTAAGACCATTGCATGAAAAACCCAAGAATAAACTACTGTAACTCCGGGATGTCTACGGAGTATCGTCCGCTACCACCCCCGTTTTGGTTAAAGTCCTCTCTTAGTCTGCAGCAGGATTCTTGATTATAGGACCCACTAATGTCGGCAGGCGTAGAGGTGAATGAAGTGCGTAATCGGGATTGTCCATTAACCCGCCAGAAGTTACAACTTAAACGCCGGACGCCGTGGCATATGCAGGGTGCTCTACCATTTGATTAGTAACCGCTGTAAATGTACCGGTTGAGAAGTAAATAGCGATCAAAGAGTTGTCTTTGCCGCCGATAAAGCCGACCAGCTGACTTGGGCTGACCTTGACTTGATAGAAAGGTCATTGACCGCTAGATAGACACATTCCATAATAGGGCCGTTTCTACGTCGTCAGCATCATCAACCATCGTCGTACTCTGGGAATGCGCCTCGGTGGCAGTGAAGAGTTGACTGATAGTCATGATAATACGGCCATAGTATGTCGGTAGTCCCGTAGCGCATTCTGATTCATGGGCTACTAGTTTATAGTCATTGAGACAATCCGCATCGTGCTCTGATCGGCAGGTTAGTCTCCACTCAGCGATCCCGCCAATTCGGATTCTCTGCACTTTGGTTGGGTATGCCAAGGCTTGCTTCGCCCTGTCCGGCCGCTGAAGAGCTGCCCTACGGTTTGCTTCCGCCGAGCTTTTGGCCTGCTATTGCGGCAATCCTCCAGGTGCCTTCATTTGCAGGCACCAACATTTCCTGTCGACTTGATAAACCCCACGGCATCCCCCGTCACTCATTATTCAAGGGGGCCAGAGAATGTAAGCCATCCTCTGAGTGAGATCAAGATCAAGGTTCAAAAGTCACATTGAATCTCCCTATCTTTCCTACTTCGCGAATAAGCAAGCACATTGTCAGGTCGGATCAGATCAAACATCCAATGGCCATGCAGAAACGAAGATCACATAAGAAGTCCCGTCGCGGATGCCTGAACTGCAAGAAGTGGCACACCAAGGTAAGTGCTATTGATTAAATATTAATGCATGAGCAATTGCGGCCGCTGACTTACATCAACAGTGCGACGAGTCAGGTCCACCCTGCAACAATTGTATTTTGCGCAATGCGAAATGCGAATACTCTTGGGCGATAGAAGACACGTCGTCGGCTGTGGGGATGAAGCCCAGACGCACGCTGTCTCGCAAGTTATCTACGGGGACGAGTTCATCATCTGCGCCAAGTTTGTGTGATCCCGCCAATCTAGTTCTGAGCGAGGCACGCCGGAGGTTAGAGCTCGAGTTGATGCATTGTTGGTCAACGACTACATATAAAAGCCTCTGCAGCGTGCCTGAGGACCATCATTATATGCAATTCACATTACCTCAAGAAGCTCTTCAGTATGACTTTTTGATGAATGGCATCTTCGTCTCCGCTGCTCTTCACAAAGCCACCATGGCCCCGGAGCCTGAGGCCAAGGTGTACTACAATACGGCTATGGAGCTCTGTGAGTTTGCAAATCGTCTCAGGCATAGGAACGGAGCCCCATCGCTGACACTCAATGATTACAGATAACCGAGCCAGCGTTTCCTTTCGAAAGCACCTGGCCAAAATGGATCCGGGGACACATCACATGTTATACATCTTCTCCTCCATGGCAGCTTTCATAAAGTATGCTATCTACCCTTATCCCTTTCTCGAAAACAAAATTTCTCACCTTTATCCCACAGTATCGCTTTCTCACAATGCAAATTCTCTTCATACGACGAATTAAATACTCTATCAACCATAGCCGTAGCCTTCGACCTGTTAAACGGCAGCGTCAATATCGCGCAGGCTGATTTTCAGCGATTGCTCGATAGCCCAGTACCTGTCCAAGCGTACTATAACTACGGAAGAGCCTTAGACGACGCTTTAGACCTAGAGACGCTGGGCGCAATCACTCGTCTCGAGGCTCTGACCGATCTCTACAATGTTCATCAGTACCGCAGCAGTCCACCTTTATACAGCAACGATAGTAGCAGAGAACGCTCGGTGTCTGTGCCACCTCCCGTGCCATGGAAAGACATCGTCCGGTTGTTACAGCGGTGTTTCGCCGAGGACTACCGGGGCGTGTTCCGCGGTTTCTGCTTCGTTTTCCCCGGCGGTGCGGGACCAGAATTCGTCGCCGCCGTCAAAGCCGCCGACCCAATGGCCCTCATGATCCTAATGCATTGGACCGTGTTGCTCAGCAGGGCTCAAACCGAGTACTGGTGGGCTAGCGGTCTAGGTCCGAGGCTGGCAGTCGGAATCTGGAAGGCTATAGGACTCTCGGCAACGACTTATCCTCCTCCGGCGATAATGTTAGAACCAGAATGGTGTGATAGTGTTGTTTGGATTTGTTCGAAATTAGGCCTGCCCGAATTCATATAAAGTAACTCGACTGTTTGAGAGCTTCATTATGTACAGTGTGTTGCATTGACCACTTTGGTTCAAGACACAGGCGGTGTTTTGGCACTTTTACTGGAGAAATTAGATGAGATCTATCACGTATATACCCCAAATCTATTACATGCAACTTACTTTCGCCGGCAACATCAACACCAATGGTTCACGTGACTCGAGACATATCGAAAATATCTCCACGTTATTTCCAGCCTGATATGCAGTCCACGAAACTGAACTGAGATGTGATATCATACTAAGTGATGTCCTGCTATCCATAAGTCCCTCATGCTTTTCGGGAATGAGTCTGACCATGATCACCATTTCAATATGTACGCCAAGATCGAACTATCTCCTCCCGCAACGGACCGCTCTGCTCTTTTACTTGCGGCCTCGACCGCTACCCTTATGAGGCTCCGTGCCACACAGAACGTTACCTTTTTTTACTGATCATCAGGCAGCAACATTCAATTTATACGTGAGCGCTAGCTTCTCAGTGTCGGTAATACACCAATACCAAGTTGCAGAAGGCAGAGCTGGAACTGTCTCATTTCCACGCGAAGGAGAGATGATTTAGGTTGGATTCTCTATACAACCGCAGCCACGAAAAATCCACTCCAATACATAGCCCACAGATAGTTGAATAGAGTATATTTCAAAGAAGGATGGTAATGATAAATGGGCACCTTTATTTCTAATGATATCATTTTGCACACTGGTGCTCATTGTCGATGTGCAATCCACGTTATCGAAATTCTGTCTATATTCTCGTCGTCGTTGATCTTCTTAGCTCTAATTTATCCGCCGGGGATTCGGCTGTCCTAATATTAGGACATACTATCCTTTAAATGTATGAAAGTAGATATCTTCAACACATATTGTAACCTCGATGCCTTCTTTCTCGACAAGTTCCGCCTTCTCTCCCCTAACCCCCCTTTTAGCAAGTCTGTGAGCTTAAAGATACGCCACGTTGAAAAACCACAGATGTAATGGAGACAGGCGGAAGGCTAGGCACTCTGCTCTGTGGACTTGACATCAAGTACGACGAAAATGATCTTAGACACAACTGCTACTTAACTTCACTAGTAACTTGAACTTCGAGTTGTTGAAGTTCTTCAAGTTCAAGAATACGGATGATATCCATTTTAGCACTATCTAGAATTGTTACATACCCCCGCATTCTCACCTTCGATGGTATGAAGTTAAAGAGGCTGTCTGATCGCGTCAGCACACTTCATTCCTTTCTGTTAGGTCCGACGGAGCAACAAGTCGAAATGATTATCTCAGCAATTCAACAATACTGACAGATTCAATTAAGCAACTGCCCGCACTGCCGCAGATTTCTGTCATTTGTTCATCATATCCAGCCTCTCTGTTACTGTTTTGATCTCTACCCGCGCACGATATCATCAACAATTTACCAAGTTTCACTACATCCGCAACTGACTCTTGCCACTAGCACTGACGTAGCCAGTTCGGCGGTGCGGGGGGCGTCGCATCGCAACATGTTCAACTCATTTGATGGCGCAAAGTCCGGCGGACCGAAGAAGACTCATACCGAAGAACCAAAGCAACAGTCTTTTGAGGCTTCGATAAGGCCCAAGCGACAACAAGTCGCCCGTGCCTGTGACTCGTAAGCTTCTTAATTTTCGGCGCAGCCTCAATTGTCAACCGCCACTTTGACACTGGGAAAAACAGATGCCGTATGCACCGTGTGAAATGTGACAATAATGTTCCTTGCAAGTAAGTCGAAAACCATTCTCATGTCAAGAGTCATGTGCTAAACTATGCGCCAGAAACTGTTTGAGCCGAGGAGAAACGTGTGTCAATAAAAGTGCAAGCGAAAGGCGCACACTACCTCAAGCATACCGGTAAGGATCAACAAGTCATAGGTTTATGTGCTAGGTGTTGACCGCATCGCAGAGAGATTGAGAGGTTGAAGCAGACCATCAAAGATTTAGAAATTCAGCTAGAAAAGGAGCGTAGCAGACCGAACACCGTGTCTGCAACGTTCTCACCGCACTCGTCTGTCCTAACACCACCAGGCTCTGTAGAGTCCGTTTCTACACCTTACGTGCACTCAGGTACATTGAAGCCGCCAGTATGGGGTGGCGTCCTAGCGAGTACTGGCCAGTCTTCGCGTAAGACGTACTATGGCCCATCTTCAATGTTCTACTATATTCATCGCATGAATGTGTATCTCTCTTCGGTATTTCAACAACTCAACACAGAAGATCAAATACAGTTGAGGTCGGTCGCCAAAACGTTTGCCACACCTGATTGCAACCCTGTAGGGGATGAAGACAAGCCAGACTTGAAAGAGATTGGTCAACCAGTATCCAATGAGGAGTTCTTGACGCCTAGCCAAGAAGAGTACTTCCTGAATTTATTCTGGCAATCCTATCATACTACGCTGGTCGTACTCGACGAAACCGAGTTCAAACGCCATTACCGGTCGCTATTGACAAAACCTGGCAAACCGCGTAAGCCCTCAGCTCTGGTAGATATTGTCATTGCAGTGAGCATGCAGGTTGGCATGGCTCTTGCTCAACGGATGAGTCAGAAATTACCAGAGGTTGGAAAAGACGATCCCTCTATCGCTGGGAGGCAATACTACCGCCGATGTCAAGCTCTACTTCATAAAGAGCAAGAAGCACCAACCATAATGGCTGTCCAGTGCCACATCCTATCAGCTGTATACACATGTTGCGCAGCGTTTCAAAATATGTGCTGGACCGCCCTATCAATGGCTTTATCATCAGCTCACCTCCTTGGCTTACACGAGGAGCCTCCCAGCGACCTTCCTCTCGCCGAACAGGAGATACGCCGGCGGGTTTATTGGGCGTTATATGCCTTTGAGACTAAAGTTTGTATGAAATTAGGTCGACCATTCTATGTGAATCTGCATTCGACATCGTGTAATTTGCCGGCTCACGACCATTCTGCTGCCAGTCTGGCCGGTTCCGACTTTGCACTCGTTGATGAGCATACCACCTGGTTGTCGTACCAATCCTATAATATCAAGCTACTGCTCGCAGCTCGGGAAGTCCATACAGCATTCTATGATAAGTATCCCGAGATCATTAGCTACAGCGGTAGAGGGTCTATCTACGATGATCCAGAAGCTATGGAGCGGTATGCCGAGTTCCTTGCTATCGCTATGAAACCTCTAAATTGCTGGGTCGACTCGGTACCTAATGTGCTGAAGACGCAACGCAAGGGGGGTGGAAGGCCGCTTTCTCTTGACGCCGAACCCCTCGTCGTAGAGCCTGTTGCACCGCTCTGGCTACAACGGCAACGACTACTTCTCGAACTTCTATATAACGTCTTGGCCACGAACCTGTATCGCCCATTCATCTCATTTCCGAAGAGTATAACAAGTTATTCTTCTCTCGGATCTGTAGCACAATCACATGCTGCCGCAGCCGCCAAACATAGTGTCATGACGACGCGCATAATGCACCAGATGGTAGTAGAATACCCGGATCTCCTCGCAGGCTGGCATGAGGCATTTCAGTGGCAGTGGAACGCCGCGTTGACATTGACGGGATACCTGTTCGCACATCCTCAAAGCCCCATCTCGCCTTCAGTCCGTGAGGCCATCGATCTTGCCATCGTCGTCTTCGAAGACTTCGCTCGCAGTTTTGGCGGGTCGATGAGCGGAGCCACGGTCACAAAGGATCTAACGGCGAAGATCGATTTCCTCGCCGAAATCATGCAGGGCAGCGACGCCGCTCAGACTTCAGCTGCAGTGCCAGAAACGCACATCCCTACTCCAGACACGGGAGCTCTTACTATCTCACAGCTCGTGACGGAGGCACCACCTGCACCATTGCCGAACGACCTGTCTTTTACTCAGGACTTGATGAGCGGCTCGATGCAGGCGTACGCGGTAGATAATTCGGGCGATCTTGAGATGTTATGGCCTCCGCTGGGAGGCATGTCCGACCAATGGTGGTTTCCGAACCAACCAATAAATCCTAACGGAATGAGTGGTCAGTTTCCTGGGTAGATTTCCAATGTGGATGTAAAAGACTAAGGTATGGGATGGATGACTTGGATTTTCTGTCAATGTAACCGTGATTGTGTTGGATTGCGAGGTCTCTCACTACTTGAGCAATCATAGGAGTTGGTGACTGGGAGCCTGATTCCTGATGGAGGCGCTTGGGGAATTACTGGTGAATATCAAAGTACATGAGCACGAGCTTATATATGAATCCTCGCAGGCGGGAAAAGTATCTATCATTTTATATGAGTCGTACTATCGAAGTCCCTCTTTCATTGTAAAAGATGTTTGTCCACCTGAGCGAAGTGTTGTACCTTGGTCCAATACATGAATGAAATGACAACTGCTCGCCGGGCCGGCAACTCCAATTCTTTTACAGCAGGTGAATTTCAACCACCTACATCTTCTCCCAGGTATCTACGGCTTCATTTCAAATTTTATCGGCGAAGAACAAGGGGGAGGGAATATCTGAAAAGGCAGAAGAAGGAGGATTGCTGAGAAGGAAGGAAACAATGCCGGCTCTCACGAAAGCGCAGAGGAAGCTAGCCCAAGCGGCAGAAGAATCCTTCAACCGCACATATGCCGCTCAATTTGGAGAGGACCGATGGACAACCTCGCTATATCCGGCTCTCGCAGCCCCGACCCGGTACGCCGTGCTCGTCAATCGATTTGCCGGTGCCGGAGCCGGAGCAGAAAGCAGCCTCAGCCTCAGCACCGAGTCCGAGGTTGCCACTAACTCTACCAAGAGGAGTTTATGTCGGATTACATTTCCACAGAGAAAAGGTTCGGATGGGATAACAACAGAACCCGCTTCTGCTTGTCCTCTTGAAGCGTATCACTGGATAACAAAAATCACGACGACAGCAGCAGGAGAAGGGGTAGAAGGAGAGAGCGAAGTCAAAGAAGATGAAGCCGCGGCGGAGCCGCCCTTCCGGCAGCCAGAGTCAGATGTATCAAGCGGACAGATGACGCACTGGAATCTCGACGCTGCATCACTGCTTGCTGTATCGATCTTGGATCCTCAACCGGGAGACAAGGTCCTGGATCTTTGTGCCGCACCCGGCGGTAAAAGCCTTGCGATAGCCCAGTGTTTGTTAAATTCTCCCGACAGCGCATCCACATCTTCGCCATCAGCACCTTTAATATCAAAGAATAGCGACCCCTTCTCCGGCGGCTGCCTTCACAGCAACGAGCCCAATGCAGGACGCAACAAGCGTCTCGCATCTAACCTACGCTCCTACCTCCCCGAGACCCTTTTCACAGATAACCAAACCAGCTCCGTCCGAGTCCTCAAATTCGACGGCGCCGAAATCTCACAATCCTCGCCTTCCCAACCTCCAACACAACTGGGTACCCAAAGTCACTGGGGCTCCTACGACAAAGTCCTGCTGGACGCTCCCTGTTCCAGCGAAAGACACGTCATCCACTCATCCGCCAAAAACGGGATCCTAGACTGGCGTTCTACGACCTCGAAGAACGCTGCCAAGACACAATCGGCCCTCCTACTTTCCGCACTGCGAGCGGTGCGCGTCGGCGGTCGCGTGCTGTATGCTACTTGCTCGCTGAGCAATGACGAGAACGACGGTGTCGTTGACAAGGCCTTTGAGCTCGTCGCTAAGGAGCGGAAGAAATTTGGGGTGAAGTGGGATTTTGGCGTCGTGCGAGCTGGGATTGAGGATGGTTCGCTAGAAAGGGAGTGGGCTGAGAGGACGAAGCATGGGTGGTTGGTCCTTCCTGATCACCCGTCGTGTGGTAAATGGGGGCCTTTGTTCTTTGCTTTGCTTGAGAAGGTTGAGGCGTGACTGGTTAGAGAGCCGAACTATCACGGGCGCGAGAGAAGGGGTTGCGAGGCGTATCTAGAGGATGAATACACCGTGTGGTAGAAGGTATTCCAAGGTGCCTCCTTCTTCTCAACCTTTAGGCAGCAACGCGAACCGAAGGTTTATTCGCAATCTGGGCCTGTAGAAAGCGCCGAACAACCCGCTATCATCGTTCTTGTTTCAGAATATAGACTTGAAGGCTTGTGAGCCGATTATGTACCATCTCTTGACTGGGTTTTTTCCGGTTTCTTATTCCGTGCTAAATAAAGACAAGAAACATAAGAAAATGGTTGAACTTGGCATGCTCCTCCAGTATCAAGTCCTTCTGATCTCATATAACTTACAAGATCTTCGTCGGCTGGCCAGGCAGGAATTATGTATGTCAACATCGGATTAAGCTATCCGGCAAGTAAACGGACCAGAACCTCGCAATAAATCTTAGTGTGAACGGCAAGTTCATCTCCCACCGGAAGGCTTTATCTATATTCTATCTTTTCTTTGAAAATATCTCTTGGTTGCTCCCCATTGAATTTCAGTGACATGTTGACAAAAATTAGGCAAGTTTTTAAACGTAAACCCCCATGTCAATATTCAAACTCTTACAGTAGCTATCATAATCCAATCTCGAGAGCTGAAGGGTCTGTATGTTATGAAGCCACATATGCTCTTTCTTGTTCTTGATTCTGCCCTTCTCGCTATCATTCTGGGATAGCTGTCAATGGGTATATCACTAAACAACAATAGCCCGAGGTGTTGCTTTGTGAATATTTAAACTAAATTCGTGATTCTGGCATTGAATTGGCTTCTCTGCTGTAGCCGACTGCTTTCTCTTCCTTTCAATCCACTCAAGTCCTTCAGTAGTGACAACGCTCAATAGTAAGTAGGGTTGAGTAAAATCCGAGTTACTGATGCCGAGAAGGCCTTTCCATTGACCAGTAGAATTGAATATCTAGGTATCTAGATTCTCTACTTTCGAGTGATAAAATAATGGTGCTCTTTGAAGAGATGACATCACGAGTGCGAATCTGCGCGCAAACAACACATGTTACGCAAAGGAGGTAGCGCGTTATTTCACACCAAGAAACATCTCAAGTCTTTCCTTGGATCGCAGGAGGTATCTATACCACTCACTTGGATCAACCCCTTGCTTCGCGACAACGCAGAACTCCTTACCTGGGTTCCCTAGTATCATATGAATCTGGAGATTGCACTAGTCACTGGCCTCCGAGAATATTCACATGCAGAGGCTAATGTATCTCTTCTCGAAACAGACGATTAGAGAGTGCTTACTCAGAAGCAAATCACCACGTGCTCTGTGACTCTTTCTGTATGAGGCCTAACCCTGCATTGCATAGTCTTCTCGCAAAGGCGACCTAGAAACCATGAAATGAAATACTTGAGCTACCGTAGACACTTTTCGTAATCTTAAAAGCCCTCTATCACTTGATCTCGGTTATTTGGCGCATACTAAACTTAGTGGATGCTCAGGCAGAGACCGTTGAAGAATCGCTGGGCGAGAAACGATAAGAGAACACAGCGGTAGTGCCGGGAGGAGTAAAAGGTCCCTCCCCTTTGGACGCATCGAGGCTGTAGAGTGCTTGCCTATTTGTCGACGCATGCGCGTGACAGTTGGGCCTGCGGGGGCGGCACGAAGCGAGCTAGCAGGCTGGCGAGGATCGGCGTCACACCTGCTTTCACTCGCGAAAGAAGCAGTCCTACCCAGTAGGTCGCCGGATGCAAGAGTCCAACCGTCATTTTGGGCGTCGCTGGGGTTTCAAAGCCCCAAAGACGGATTGGTACTGCGTGGTTTTCCTATTATAGACTTAATGTCCTGCAGAGTCTAGGTTCGCCTACTTAATACCAAGTCTAGTCTACCTCGTTACGAGTTCTTTGCAAGGGCATGATAGACCAGACGAGTCATTCTGGGAACCCCGAACCGACAAGGAAGAGTAATCTGATTGCCTGGCGGGAAATCATGACCGTATACTCGGGATTACGGGGCGAATCCGCGGTGGCGCGGAGGTTGTCGTGACTGAACGGCGATGGGGTATTCATTGGTTAGACATACCCATGGCAGTATCCATTGCTGGCAATTCGCGCCGAAAAGTCGCGATCCTGGATCACACGAACAGCGCAAGGACAGGCCTATGAGGGTCTCCATTGTCTGTTTTGTTCCAAGGGGACGTAATCATAAAGACCAGAGAGCATCTCCAACTCCTCTATCATTACAAATGTTTGACAGAGAATCGCTCAATGCATGGTTGATCCTCATTTTATCGGTATCGGCCTGACTGGTTCGCTTCCACGTTAGCCCGGGTCAGACGACGCGAGCCAAGACGGGAGTGCAGTCGGCGTTTGTTGTAATAGACCCTCGTTATGAAGTCAACAGACCCTCTCTACGGGATCGCTGACCCATGCCCTGTACAGCGCAGGTCCGCGGATGCAAAACCATTGTTACAGCGGTCAGGGTAGCGATGGTGAGTTATAATAAGTGGATTCCCTGTACTCATTTTACCCGGCCATTTTATCCAGGCGTACCTGGACCACTATTTCTCTTAATGGGCACTGCAGGCAGGCATATCAGTTCAGAGGCGAGAGCCAGGGGTCCACGATTCTGTATTTGTATTGGAACCGCTCGCTCGGTAACATTCCATTGTTAGAATCTTAAGCTTGTAAATGGCATTACCGCTTTCTAGAGGGTATCACCAAGTAGGTGAAAATGCACATTAAATTGGGCCAATACCATGCCGAAGCCGCAAAATCCATAGATAGCTGTTGGGCATTATTGAGTATCTACACGCTGGCTAATCTCAGAAAGATACTTAAATTTATTATCAGGATAACAAGTGGCCAAGGGGATTTGCCGCTGTCTAGAAATGCTGGTCGATGCGTAAACCTATATAGGGGTTACTCACTTCTCTCTTGTATACGAAGCAACCCCGGGCTGGTTCAGATGAAATTGTCATTCCGCACGGGCAGGCTGTGGCCATTCGTGTTAAGGAGGGCTTCGTCACTCCCATATGCAGGATGTTTCGCCAACAAGCCTCCCTGAACTCCTTCTGAAGCTTCTTTGCGGACAAGGATGGTTCGTTACCATTGTTCAAAATCCTGTGGCCCCCGAGAACGCTGGCTACCTTGTAATCTTCGGCAGATTCTTGGATCACAAGGTACGCGTCTGAAACCCGCATCCGACGTTGGACATCATCTATGAGGCTGAGAGTTGCTAGAAGGAATCATTACGCAGTACCATAGGCAGAGAGCTTGAATACGCGGCTCGCAGCTCGGAGGAGAATGTCGCCGCCGCCCCCTTCAAAGGGGATGATGATATCGTGCTCGGGCCCCAGGATACGAGCTTTCTTGTTGCATGAGGAGGATAGGCGGAAGAAGCCCTCTGTGTGGTGAGAATGACATTTCTACGGCCGAGCAGAGGGATATTAAAGTTCAGCTTCCATCAGCGGAATTAAGAGTGCTGGTGCGACGGATACACAAAGAAGCCAAAAACCAGCGGTGGCGAGAGCGACCGTTGATACTGTATAAGTAGCCGTTCAGGGGGTTTATTCGGAACCGACAGCCAGACAGGCGGAATCTACGGAGCACGGAGAGCCGGTTCATACCTCACGAGGTTCTTTTCACCTATTCTGATAGAACATCGGGGATAATAGTGCCTAGAACTTTTCGTCGTAGGGATTTTACTTGTCGTGTGGCTGGCGGCAGGTTATTGCTGCAGAACACCATCTGCAGGCCGGCGGCGAAGGCCGGGCCGTCACAAGACTTTCCAACCTTGTCGCTGGAGAAATTGGTACTTAGCACCGGTGTAAGGATACGTAGCCCTTGGCACTCAGATGGCAACAGATGCGCGCGAATAGGGAGTAGCTTCTTCGTCCCATGGCTTGTTCAGTAGTGGTATTTACACACATCGTAGCTCACCGAGTCGCCCCCCCCCCCCTCCCCCATTGCACAATAGGACATTGGTAAGCATGGTACGTGTTGATGGCTCAGTTCTAAATCCGGCACTCAATTGTCTGGAACTGCACATCATCACGGCATCCTCTTCGTATGCAGTGCGTGAGACAGCAGGTTGGAAGGAGCAAGCTGGTCATTGCGATCCTTCGCCCGGCCGCTTTCACGTCGCTGAATCTAGGCACGAAATAGCATTGTCATAAGATGCGACGGCGTTGATCGCTTCGTATACTGCTGAGTCGAAAAGAGCCTTTTGCGACGGGGTGGTGGCTGCTCACCCCATGGGCCGAGTTGGATCTGGTGGAGAGCGAGGACCCCTATTGCTGCAACAATAAGCCACTCCTGCGTACTGCGTATCCGCCGACAGTACCGGCGTGGGGGTAACAAGTGCGACACAGATAATCATGAACTCCTTACATGCAAGGCTGACCCACGGATTGTTGGCACGGCTTCCTTTCCATTCTCACGGTAATTTTCAAAGGATACTCGCTCTCTGGTTATGTCCATAGGCCTCAGAGAGAGAGCAATGCTTACTATAACACCCCAGAGTCCCATATCGGCACCTATTCTGATACATATATATATATATCGCTAATAAACATAATGCATTGTTTATGATCTACTTATACATACTAGTGGTTCGAGCAGGCCTCAGTGGGATGTGATGTATCCGTCTTGATCCAGTAATAGTTATCATCGCGAACGGGGGAGAAGCACTCTATACACCATAAATCACAAGAAAGATGAATGTGTTTCGACACACAAAACTGCTGACAGGATGCTGACTGATTTGAACACATTCTTTCTGTTAAATTGTCTGCCGTATAGGGTGATGATCTGCTTGAGCGGAGCTAGCTTTCTCTAGGGACGGCCCGAACGACTGGGTTAGTGACCGTGCCGCAAATCGTCAGCGGGTTTCGTAATCTCACGAATTCTACGTCGTCACGTATCCTTCTTACGAAGTAGGATCAACAAACTGGTCCGCCGCCGCCCCCGCCGCCACACACTAGAGATTAATCACAATAAGACCCTACTCATCAATGAACGATGGACAGACCGCAATGGTCATCGCTGTTGTCCAATCGATGGTTTGAATTTGTTCCTCTGGTATGGTGTCGTGGCGGGAATGAGCAGTCGTCAGCAAACGGTAAGAGGTCAGCACACAGCACAACATCAACGGGATGGAATTGTCTCAACCTATTTCACGCGGTGGCAAACCTGGCAATACGGCACCCGAGGCTGAGGTCATCTTCTGGTGGTGCAGGGGGAGAGAGGAGACTTCTCCATGGGGTCTTTTTTGGGGCTTTCACCCCCATACCTGGGTAATGAGACACGCGTGATCAATTTGGAGGATCCTTGTGCTGCACGCCGCTCCGGATCATTATGCCGGCCGTCGCGACAACTTCTCATAATTTTGTCTGATTGGCGGAATTCACGCCACACCCGGTATGGTCGAGATGTCTGACTGGCCAGTTTCGAGGAATTTACTCTTCCCCCGTAGGCTGACGGCACCCCTTGTCTCCCCTGATTTCTGACAATCAATCAGTACGTACACAGGTAGTCGTAGTATTTTGTGCTTTATCACCTCTGAGGAGCAAAATGATTAAAATAAAATGAATGATAAAACTTACAGCTTGTGTTCACATTTCTCTAGCGTCCTTGCCAACTTTCAAGTGTCCCGATGTATCTAAAACACCCCTCTTACGACATGGCCCGCGAGACAATAATTGTGAACACACAAAGTGAGATAAGGAAACTGAAGCCGGTATTCTGTGGCTTGTGGCGCAACACACTCAGATCAGATGACACGATCCCGGGAAGTCTCGATAACTGTTCGACCAGTGTTGACCGAGACATGGCGTTGTTGCTTAATCCTCTTAGAAATCAGATCGAGGCAAGTAAAGAGCTGCCCATGTGACTCTTCCGGGGCAAGGGCCTGCATGTATCTGAGTTCATTGGTTTGCTATCCAGACATGCAATATTTGATATACTCTGATAAGATGACTGTGTACCAACACGGCATATCTACTTATTGCCCTCAGGATGCCCTAACTTATGTTAAAGTACAACAACGACGTTTCTGGGTAGAGTTGAGCCATGAATTTATGAGAAAGATGACAGCCATAAAGTTAAAAGGGCATGATCTCATGGCAGTATCGTGAAACACAGCAAAACCGGCCATAAACTTGTTGCTCTATGGCCGGATACGATCACTGCCTGTTCGGTGTCAGCCTCCAACGCCTGAGAATGGAAGGTCAGCCTACGTGTTGGCCTTTCACAGACCCGATGAACAAGTGACACGATAGGCTTCAAGTACTCCCAATCGATCCCAAGTCATCTCTTCGGGTATATGCAGAAGCGCTGGGTGCGATCTGGGCCAGAGAACCAATCGGCATCATGAGCGAGCAATCGCCTGATTTACCATTCTCTGAGCCTTTTCCAAATATCTCACTGGGAGATATTCAAGGCTGGGCCTGGGCCTCCGAGGAGATTGACAATGCTGCTCTGCTGACGTCGATCAGTCTCACGAGGGTTCGGGAGGGGATTTTCAAAGATGACCTGCATGCTAAGGGTTAGACGAGGCGTGAGGGTGCAATTTGCTTGTGCTCTCGTCAGCGATGCATCTAAAAAGGGGTAAGATGGAACAACTCTGATGACTTTCCATTTCCTCCCCGCCTCACTTCGTGGCACAGCTGATAGGATCTGACCAGAGCGATGCATGTATTTCTAAGACCCTCACTTTCCTCAATGTCTACATATGAGTACCTTCGGCAGGTACTTTTCAAGGTATTGTAGTTGTCAAGGAGATGAGAGGATGACCCTTTTGGTATTATAGAATTGGGATGGCGATTAAATCTCAGAGCTACATACAACCCATCATAACAAGCTATTCCCCAAGCACACGATATAAGTTTTTATAGTTGTCAACTCTTTAGTATTTAGCAAAGAACATGGGCACAACCCAGATTGGTCCTGTTCAGTTATCAGGAAGCGTTGTGACAAGAAAAGCGTTTCTCCTCTGGTCAGGTTGAGGTCAGAATAGCGTTGTTTAGCGACATTTAATGAATTCTAACCGCGAATAATCAATTCGAGTGATATGTTGCTTCGGATGTATGTCAAAAAAAGATACATTTGCTATACTCTGTCTTAATTCCCAGCTGGGAACTGCTCCAGACGTCCGAGTGCTCTATTTCCGAAGACGGGGATTGTGGATCCCGCCTATGACATCATGGCCGAGGCCCCCATCTTGATCAACTTGGAAAGAGTCCATCGAGATATTCACAGCGGTATGGCATTCGTTAATTTCTCTGTGTCGCAGATCACACACAACAGCTGACCCCATCCGTCAGCCTCCTATCCTCGCCTCCAACTCATTCCAGCTGAATGGATCTCGATGCATCTCTCCGATCACCATTCATCTCATCCTCCCAACCCACTTGGTACTTTTCCGGTGTAGGCACACGTGCTGGCGATCGCTGCACCTTGTCACGCTCATTCAAATGATATCGAAGATAAACACCAAAACCGTTCGGTTGATCGAGATATCCTTCTCCAACGTCGCATTAGAAAAGTGACATTAGCAACAAGTACTCCTCCATGACAGGGACTTGACTGCAACCAAAACTTCAGTTGGTTATAGTTATTAATTGTTGTTTAGTTGTCGTTGGAGGCTGTTGGTTGTTGACCAACTCGCCCGCGCACCGACTGACGCAGTACCACCTTAGAACATTCCTGATTCCAGGTTTCAATAATGGCTTATATATTCCATCTCCTTTTCATTCGTTTAACCAACATGCACGATGGCCTGGCGTTGGCTCATTGTCACTGTTAACAAGATCTTCTATGGCACGAGAGTGTAACATATGATCATCGCTCAGACAATAGGAGGCCCCATATATTGTATTACTTGACTAGGTAAGATGCTGCGACTACTATGAGGAAAACAAATATAAACAACATTCCTTTAGTAACACCCGTATCATGTAAGCAGCCCATCCAGCGCCATCCCATCACATATCATAGACCGGAATGAGATGGCGACATACGGCGCCGCAGCCGCGGAGGACGGAGTATATTGTTGAAGTTCTTTAGCGGCGGGAAGGAATCAGGTTAAAAAGAGGATAATGTGATGCCAATTTGTTCTGCACGAGCCTTTTACCTGTATATGGCCGAATGCAGAATAAACGGTTCCCAAGAAAGAAAGAGCCTAGATTTTCCGTTAGGGTCTTGGGTTATCGACAAATGCGGTATTGTTTGTGTCTAAAGATATGAACCCGGCCCCGTATGTTTCTCGGCGTAACACTATCTTCCTGCGTCAGTAGCTGCGTCGCATCTCATCAGTGCAACGCTCCATGAGTTTAATAATAGACCACACATTGAGGGGAACCCATTGCGCGGTAAGCCTCCGCGTCGCGCTCAATGTCAACCTGTAAAAGACGAGACGTCCGTTCACGCGCTCCGGATGTGCGCACATGGCCATTATGATCCCCATCCCCACCCTTCCCTTCCAATTGGGAGAGAAATTACATTTTACGTCCGTAGCTTTGGAAATTGGACCAGGCCGCTCTGACCTCATTCTCTGCTAAGTTGCGCAAGGAAATACCAATGATACGAGTGAATTGTGTGTTTAAAGGCGGGAGCGCGTGAAGCTTTCAACAATTGTCTGCTACGTACCATCCATCTAAAAACGAGAAAGTACCGCACAGGGGGAACTCATGGTTCCGAATCCTACGAAAATCGAAGAGTGTCATCTGCTTAAAGGATGTAGTGAGCGGGATCCTAAAATTGACAGACTTTGTGCCATTGCACACGAGGGAAACAGGGGCCGTGAGCAATTGGTCACATGCGCATCGGAGTCGGGGGATTAATTCTGAAGCCGCCCCTCCCCTCTGAGATTGATTTGGAGGCGTTTGCCTATTAACCAGACCAGAACTGAGTGGGATGGGTGGACGAAAACGTGGTCGGGGATGAGGAGGAATTCCGATGGCATTCTTTTTTGTCTCAGGTGTCGTACCGATAGCGAGGCACGCGTGGGGTGTATATCCGCAAGTAGCCAAGCTGAACCTGGTAGATCGCAGTGACGCATTAGGCGCAAAGGCTCTCTCTAACTTCGCGTGATCTACCTATCCTGGGCAGGCCCTCGTGAGTGGAATGGCAGGTGGAAGTTGGAACGACCTTGAGGAGTGGGTGCGCGACCCAAACCAGCGGGATGCGCGCATCATTGGCATGCGAGCGTGCGTACGTACGCACGCAGGCAGGCACGAGAGTGTCAAGCGCCGGAGATGGAAGTCGTAGACGAGTGGCTGGCATGCTGTGCATGCGCGACAGGGCTGAAAGACATCTATCGCAACGGTGTGTCCCTAAGTCTGGGTCCAAGGCGCATGCGGCCGAGCTTCAAAAGCCGTACTTCGTATAAGTGGCATACAAGAGGTCCAGAGGATTGCCCCGGATCCGAACCCGGCAACCTTGGAGATAGATAGAGTAGTAATATGTACGTGTGCAGAATGTGTTGGATATTCCGTACATAAGCTGAAGAATATGGTTGCTCAGCCTTCCAAAAATATCATGATATGTGGTACTGACATTCCTCATTCCCAGCAGCTACCCCAACATATTGTCCTTTGCGTCTTTGGTTACTGCACTGAGTACGCGGCCGCATTCCCGCACATGCGTCTTGCCACAATCATCAAAGTCAATAACGGTCTGGATGAGTCAGAACTGAATAATAAAAGGAGCTACATCACAGTAACTCATAATGCTATGTACTGAACTTCCTAGTCGTGGAGAAATATGTAATGGTATTGCACAATGCCCCAAGACGGCGCCATCTAAGTGCGAGTCATGCTGGTATTCATATTCGGGTAAAATACTCGGTAGAATCCGGCGAGGTTAGCAACTGTCGGTGTAATCGCCGTGCCCCGATGTAATGATCAACAAAGGTGCGATTAACGTTAATCTTTGCATATGGGGACTAAATTCTCAAGTTCCATTTGAAGTAAAGAGACCTTGTCAGTCCAGACTCCAAAAATGGTGGTCTCCTCTGGCTAGAAGGCCGTTATTTTCCGATATCCACTACTTTACCCCGTACAGGAGGCTCTGCGCAACGTGCAGGGGTGGGAGTTAGTGATCTAGAGATTCACCGTAGCATTTCCGACGCGATCCGTTATTAGTCTGGCCTCCAGTGCCCGTAGAGAGGACAAAAGACAAAAATGGCGGTAGTCCGCCGTGTAATCTCTCGATCGAACCCACCTGAGAATCTAGAACAAGAGCATGAACTTTACTCCTCACCGGTGAACCAAGACAAGCCAAGCCCTATGCAGGGTCCAGCCTGGAGTGATCGTGGAGAAGTCAGGCATCGCGGGGGACATTGACTTGCCTGGATGATGGCCTGTAATGTCTTGACGAGTGGAAAGTCGCCGATTGCCTAGCATCGTAGCCGAAATATCGCCGTGGTGGGATTTCTGGAGAAACTCACGGCCATTAGCTCCTATGAAGCGCTGAGCAGCAGGAGACAAGTGTTGAACTCCAGGTCTTGGCTCTGTAAGAACGGATGGAGGGTTCTTGTAAGTCAAGATGAGGAAGGATCTTCTTAAATCCATTTGAGGGTACGCCATCAAGTCGAAAAAGGCTACGATCTTGCTCTGCTTCTCGTTGTCGCAAGCTAGACGTACTCTGCAATGACAAAGGATTGCGCAGACTACGGGACTGTCTGAGAGCACCATTGAGTATCCACAATCTCAGAGGTCTGGACTGCTTAACATGGGATGACATCCAACGATCAGACCACTTGTGGATTTCAGAGAAATGGAAACTTCCGAGGTACGATGGCAACGTGAACTCTACATGTGTAGGCAAATGGCAACCACACGCTGAGCAACCAGCAGCCACGATATGGCACAAATACTTAGTCAACGTGAAATTATGGAAGTCATTTATTATTACTGGCAATTGATGACTCGACGTTCCATGACCTGAGAAGGGCCGAGCTGAAGGACCGAGCGCCCGATTAATATAAAGCCTAGAAGCGGAATTGGTGTTAGGAACGACGAACGTGATCGGGTGATGTCTTCATATGACCCGACTGAAAGGTTTTGCGTCGTAACAAGAGATCGACGCTGTATTCTGGGGTATTTACCCATGAATGGAGAAGCCTACGCAATGGCCATCCTCCCGCCCAGGTTGGACAAGTGGTCACAACGAGGCGTAACTAGCCCTCCAGCCCCTTAGACAAATTGCCGACAGGCTGTTGTGACTCGTCCCACTTAAGACTCAAGACTTGGGACTTACAATATACCGCCATGGGGCCGCATTCAATACTCGCATGCCCCTTCCATATTGGATGTCGAGGAATGCTAACGGGAATTGACATGACACCTGTGATCAGCTCTCAGCCACATCAACGTTGATCGGGAGAGAAAGCCTTATCTTCTCACAGAGTCTTTCCGCAGGGAATGTTGGTTTGGCCAAATGTATCTCATCAGTATGTGCTTTGTTGGAATTAGAAATATTTAGTACTCGGCAAAAGAACACTGCCCTCGGAATCGATCATCAAGATCGATGAGGCTGACACAGGTAGCAGCCAAAGGCGTTGAGGGTTGGATGCAATTGGTTTCCGATCTCCTGGCAACTGGTTTTACACGACACAAGCTGGATGATTTTGTGAGCTATCATAGATGCTCTGCCGTGAGGTGGGATCGGTGACTCTCGAAAAGAAAAGGCTGAAGGTGGTATGCTCTACCTCTATTGGACCCTGATTCAAGGAAATCAACCTAGAATTGGTTATGTAGTCATGCGGGGCGCTAAATAGAGTAAAGTGTCTATCGGAAGCGTTCCCCTAGGGCATAATCTTGATGATGATACGGTCGAGACAGGGGGTGAGAGATCGAAACCTGAAGCTGCTCTCACATGACCGCGAGTGTCTGTCTCCGACGTGGTGGAATACCCCGATGATAATGCCAAATGGTATAACCCAGGCCAGTAAGTGGGCGATGTTGGGATTGCGCCGCGGGTAGTAATAGGCCCTGGCAACTGGGAAGATCCAAACCCCAGCGAAATATTGGGTATCAATACTGTACGATGTATTGAACGCACAGCAAAATGCACCTTAACACCTCCGTATGTGTAACGAAAATGTGGACGAAGATGTACACGAATGCGCCTAAGCTAAGGAATTGGATAGAGACAACGCTCCTTCGCCGTCAAGAGCGGGAGAGAGGCAGGTGACAAGAGACAGAAAGAAGAACAAAAAGAATAGTAGATCGTAGAGCTATTGCGACATGTCATCATTTCCTCTCCGGGTCAGGTACGCGGGTAGTATCCCAGCCCCGGGGAAGCTCCCGGTCACTGCAGGCGTCTGAAATGATCTTCGTCCTGAATTAAGGTATCCGGGGACGTGGGATCGCTCGCTCGCGTATAGATTATGATATACAGTAGTTACCCCTGATCGCGCATACACCCTATACCGCATATATAGGGATAGCGCATATGTTTTTTCGATCCCCAATCATTTTGTATGGGAAAATCACCCTTTACAGCATATTTAGCATATCGCATATATTTTGAAAAAAAATGCGTTAGCAGGGGTCAGATTTTGGTAGGCGGGAATATAATATTACTCAATTTAGGTATAAAAAATACGTATTTTAGGCCTAGCGATCTATATACCTAGTTGACTCCTGGTGGTGGCCCGTGGTGCGTCAGTCCACTAGCAGCTGGAAATAGCCTAAAAAGGCCCTAAAAGGGCTTAGTAATCATACCAAATACCGCATAATTATCGATTACGCATATAGAAATTGGTGCCCGAATCGTATGCTGTAACAGGGGTAACTACTGTATGATAATCACCGCTACATGTCACAATATATTTTTGTTTGCCTGCCGTATCGAGCCATATTCCCGTGATATAAATCGAAAAATTAAATCCTACTCTCCACACGTTGGCAATTTAGTGTTGTCAGAAGGTAGTGATGCTTGCGAGATGCAGGCCTTGCTTGTTCCAGCAATCTTCCAGAAGCAAAATGGTGTGACCAATTTGGAAGAAGGGCGTGGGATGAGATTGCAACATTGCAACATTGCAAGACGAATATGATACCTGAATCCAAAACGAGGGAGATCCCGTTGTACGTCTATGCTGCACATCCGATGGTGCATGGTGAATCCTTCTGCCCAAGGGAATTGTCGCCGCAAACACCCCAATGAGGCCGTGGGGGTCCCGTTGATGCTTCACCCACAAACGAAACGCCCCTGAGCCTTGAAATCCTCCTATGAGAAGGCCCCTATTGATTACTGGCCTTTGGAACACGTGCCACCGTCTCTTATCTGTATTTGTTGCCTCCAAATGTTTTTATTAAACACTTTTCACGTAACAAGAATTGCAACTGTACAGAAACTCAATGGCGCGTTGGGGTGTTTTCCCGAGACGATGAGCGCGTCCCTTTTCTTGATCTGGAATCTGGACCTCGTTGTTTCGTAACCCCAACGGATAAATAGATATACATACCTCATACTCACCCTATGAGAATGCAGCTACAAGCTGTAGTATCGTGACAAATTCAAGCTTTCCTTTAATTGTGAACCGATTGGTGCGAAAGATGTGGATTATCACCAATGCCATATGCATCTCATTTGTTGCAGGCCTGATCACACGCATTCTTTAGATGGCTTGTGCTGCTTGTCTGTCTGTCTAACGGATGAATAGGATGGATAGGTAGGAAGAATGTCAACTTGACTCATAACAATGGTTGGTGTCCATGTCCCTGTCGCGGCGCTTGTACAGTCAAGCTCGTTACGGGGTATTGGACCTATGGAGATTTGGGGGTGGGACTGTCTGGAAGCTGGCTGGCTGGTGGCACCGAGGCTCAGCTTTCACCTGATCACTTCTGGACAAGGGGTCCCGATGCGGAGAATGGCGAATGCCTCATCAAGAGCGCAAACAAAACACCAACCAACACGTCCAGAACTTCGACCCACAGATTCACCCGCGCCTCGCCGGTCAACTGCTCACGAGAACGCAAAATGCCAACGCATAGATCATTCACAATTGGATTTACCCCTCTCTTTAGCCAGTCCCGAACATCACAAGGCAGGCTCCGTCTATCTCTCAGAATAACAGTTATACCCGGGATTTGCTGTGATGTGCCCTAATGAGTACAGCAGAATTGAATTTCACATTCCATACGATATCACGGCAAATGAAGAGTTATGTCCTTGTCCACTAACACAGACGACCCAGGTGGACTTGGACTCTAGTTATTTATTAGTAACAAGAGAGTGAGAAACAGAGTGGGATTGAGGGTAAGAGAGGGTAGCAGCTGACTAAGTAAAAGGGAATTGTGTGAGTAACAATGATCAGTATGAGGTAACACTTGAATACTCGTTCGGATATGGTTTTGTCTGTCACCTGTTGAATCCTGGGCCTCAATGGTCGGCTGTATGAGTGGATGATTTTGTTGGTTAGCGTTGGTTAGTCGTACCAGTGGTCGGCTAATGAAATCAAAAAATAAAGGCTCGTGATAGACAAATGTTGGTGGATAGAGTCGATTTGGTCCGTGATGAGACCGACTGGAGGTGACCAAAATGGAAGAGAGCCACGAGGATGGGGGGACTCATGTTCCATATGGCCGAGCTAGAAAGAGTGATCATTGGTAAATGCCTCATTAGGAGAATAATGCCTTTTCAAGTTAGAGAAAAAGACGCTAGAGCTGAGATCATACCGGTTGGAGTAGTATTTAACAGACGCTAGGCGAGAGGTGAGTGAGCATGTAGAGACTAAGAGAGAGCACGAGGTCCTGCCCTGAATGCATTATCCCAGTGCCGCCACCGGTCCCACCGGCATGAGGATCGCGGACCCGTCATGATATTAAGGTACCCCCCTACGAGGTACAAGCCCCAGCCCGTACCTCCCCTGTCGACGTGTTCCAGGGAGGTACGTACCTTTTTCTCCATTCTCCAGACATCCAGACAGACAGAGCCTGTGCGGGAAAAAGGTACGTACCTGACTCCTAGAATCCACCCTGGTCTCTAGATCCCCACTCAACTTCCCAGGCACTTCTCTCTTGTCTGCCATCTATCAAAGCACATACATAATAATACTTAATGTACCTACCACTACCCACACACGATCCTCTTCCTTCCTAGATCTACCACACAGGTAGCAACAAGCAGCATATTATACGTATACACGCCGTGCTCTTGAACACCAACGACAACACTTCCTCGCCACACCACAGCTTCGAATTCATTCTACTGCTCGCGTCTTCTTGTGTGCCGCCACCGCCATCATCATCACCCACTGTCTTCCCCTCTCAACGACAACAACACCATATCCTCGACGTACACAACAAGGCAACACGAAGAGAAGCGTTTTTTTTCACTCACTCCGATTCATTGGACTCAAGTATACTTCGACGAGAAACGGGAGCCCTTTGACATCACCTCATCAGAGGATCTCCCCTCTCTCACTCACGCCACTTTCTCACTTGCTGTTCCTTTCCTCTCCATGAACACACAAGCCGACCAGAATGCCCGGTAAAGCGGAAGGGTTGGTACTCACCGTCGACCCTAACGTCATCCACAAGGTCGACACAAACAACCCACAGAACCTGTTTAGCATGTGGACTGGTATGTCTACCACACCGCATCGCGCCCCTCTGCGCATTGACTTACTCACAACCCATACAGTCTTCTCCAGATGCGCCGAATCAGTAGAGCAAGGACGACGATTAGAAAATTTAAGCTGGAGATTGTGGAATAGAGAGACCTTTTGTTGCGAAGCCGCTAGAACAAAGAACCTCACAGCCATCCCCGCCGCCACCGCAGAACCACAAGACATCCCCGAAAAGCAGCAACTATCAGACCTCCCACAACTTTCCTGCAGTGTCGACTCCGTCGCCGACGACGAGGCTATCGAGTTGACAACCGACTCTGACCCCCTGGAGATCTTGCGCCCGCGCATCCTCCGCCAGGATTCGTGCGCCAGCAGCCGCAGTAGAGGCCGCGAACGTCATATCACGTCCGACCACCTCGAGAAGATGGTTGTCACCATTATCAAAGAGAAAGAGCCCAATCTTTCTCCATTGCCGCACGTCGTCTCCTCGTCGCTCGAGAGCGACGGGATGAGGCAGTCTGCCGACGTAGAGGGGACTCCCACCCTCGCCACCGATTCGACCGAGGATGCCTCATCGACCTCGGCATCTGACGCTTCCTCCGCTAGCAACCCCAATGAGGTACCTGCCAGGACCGTCGTCCGTGGTTTTTCGCCCTCTCAAATCCCCGTGTCCCGAATCATTCACGAAGTCCAGCCTCCACGGCTTGATGTAATTCCGGAGCCTCAGTCATCGCCTGCGCCCAAGATTGTGCAGCCCAAGAAGCAGCCAGCCAAGTTCGCTCTCGGTGGCTCATCCGGTGACGATTCTTCTCCCGGCATGGAGGAAAAACACCAACATATCCCCGCACCCAAGAAGGGCAAGATGTTCCAGATTGGTGGCTCATCAGGTTCCGCCGAGGAACAAAGCCCTTCGCTCAAGAGTGCCATGCACTCAGCAAAGAACGGTTCTGCCCTGAACAGTCACAAGAAGCAGGCCTCTTTCAGCAATGAAGTCACCACTCGGACTATCTCTACGCCAAGTGACCAATCTGGAAGCTACGTGGACGAGAGTGCCATCGACGAAGATGAAGATTCCGAGTGGGAAGATTCAATTGAGGAGAGTGGCAAGTCAAGCATCGAAGAAAAAGTAAACTTCACCAGAGTTCCATCGAAGCCCAACTTGACATCGCAGAGATCCTTGATCAGTCTAATGATCGCTGGCCAAGAAGAGCGTGCTAGGGGCTTGAGCAATTACGCTTCTCACTCTACTCCAGCTATCGCACAGCGCGCTCGCCAGCTACAAAATGGACCTACCACCTCGGCATCCCCCAACGATTCTGATGATGCAGGCTTGGAAATGAGGAAGGGCCTGCGCAAGAGTGCTCTGAACCCTATCAATGAGATTCCTAGATCTGGAGCCCAACCCATCATGTCAAGACCCCAGACGCATAACTTTCAACAAGCTGCCCTGTCCCCGCGAACCACCCGGCGTAACATGCTAGCTACGGAGTTGACCGAGTCGCTTCGACGACAGCTACTCTGGGAGCGACAGCAAAAGTCCTCAACCGCCAATGCCGTGTTGAAACGACGCCACACCTCGCTCGACATTCCCAACCTCAAGCAGTATCCTGAGAAGTCTTACATGAACAAAGCTAAAGACGAGATGAACGCCAATAGCTGGAATCAATATCTGCGCGAGGACTACGGCGGCTACCATACCCAAGGATGGTGATCACACGACACGATATCCTGCATCCGACAGCAGTCGACACGGCTGTGTATATTTATTGTTCTCATTCATTTCCCTAATCTGCATGGCGAGGTGGTTTCTACCTTTCATGATACCATTGCATGCATCAGGCGGCGTTTTACGACGTTAATTACTTACAAGCCATCAAGGGCTACCTATGCCTCGATCCTTTCTGATGGTCAACCTACATTGTAGCCGCCATCATTATTTGTAATACGGCGGTGGCAATAGACACATCTAGTGTCTGTTTCTCGATTGTGTTGTTGCACCAATGATACCACGGTTGGCGTTTTGATTTTATCCCCTACACCCTAGGGGCTTTGGTTTTCGCCCTCGCTGCCGGCGAGCAGTCTCGAGACGAGCGAAAGAAAAGAAAATGTGTAATGTACTCTAGTAAAGAACCTATGAGGGCAACCTACATCAGGAGGCATGTCAATCCTCACAAGAGGAGCAGCACAAGTGCAAAAGTGGAGGAAGACAGGAGAAAACCAACGCGCTATGACCACAAAAGAGCGACGGAAAATTCACAAAGGTCTCTTAAAATTCAATAAAACTTCGGTGGGCTGCTGAGTATGCTTATGCCTAATGACCTAAATATGTTTTAATTTTTCCCAACTCGTAGTGAAGTTCAATGTGCTGAACGACTATTAAGACCGTGCTGTCCGAACTCTAATGCCAAAGGCTGCCATTCTTGAGGAAGCTCTCGACCGCCGCCCTTGGTGCGGAGTTACTTTGGGGTTAGACATGTGATGATGAAGGGTTTATTGGGCAGAACACGCAGCATGTCCAGATGGCTTTTTCGCCACGGTGTCTAGTCCTGTCCTCAAAGAGCAAACTCACCCTCTCCCGTTTGCATCTATCTATTCGCACGAGCGTCGCGTATTCATCAATCGCTCTTGTTCTTTCCGCCCGCGTGCCCCTTAGTAAGAGCCCGTACAAGCCGCGTGTCGGGTGGCCCCAGCTCAAGTATTGTCCGGCAGCCGGTCGATGTCTCCTGAGATTTTGCTTTTACATAGCTGTATGGCGCGGTACGCACAGGGCTAGATGGGACACGGCGGATGCAGGCCTGCTGACCGCCGCCGGCCGTGAGACCCGGGGTTCCCTCCTCCAGAGGGGCTGTCAGCAGTACACCCTTCAGGCGGTGTGGTTAGAACTTGAACTTGGGGACGCTCCAAGCTTTAGCCACTTAGGTAGTATAGGGTTTGTATTATAGTTTTTGTCACCATGATACGGTTGAAAATGCGCTCCATATAAGAAGTATTGAAACTACAAACTACAGCAGTCCAATATTTTACATGCTCTGTTAGTCTAGAATGCTAGTTGTGGATGAGCAGATCGGCTGGGGTGATTAGATCCCAGATCAGATGCTGACGACGAGTAGCAATCAGATGTGATTTCCGACCCGGTGTGAGATTTCACTAGACGGTAGTCGTCCATCTCACATCGCACCCGTTTAACTCCATTATGAGCCGGGTTTGATTTTTGGTTTCTTTCTCGCTCAACTAACTGCATATTTCTATCACTCTCTGCCCTAATCATGGATACCTCCACATTGGCAAACATAGGCAGGTATGGGTAGATTATATACATGCACAGCATCACCGCTCTATTTAAAGCATGTCCATACAGGCCTACAAGTTTTTCTTACTTCGTATCATTCCCCCCCACGCGACTGCTAGCCTGGCAACTCTCTGTTCCGTGGAGGACTAATCGATTGTATCACTGGGAATAGGTGGACGGCGCGCATCGGTCTCCTAGGTACATCACAGGACAGGACCCTGAGAAAATGATGGTCAAGAGAGGCGTCAACAAATGTGTGTAAGTAGGTATGTGAGTATGTAAGTCATACTTCTGCTACTGCGGGCAAGGTGAGCGAGAGTGATTTCGCGGCTGCTGCAGTCAAATGAACAAATAGAAAACGCACGATGAGTTGTCTACCCTCCTCTACGCAGGTCACAAAACAACACCCCACCCCCTCCTCCTCGTCTACTCCGCGGCGTGCTGCTGCAAAAAGTACACAGAGCCCCAACCTCCCTTAGTTTTAGGTAAGGTGCGTTGCTCACCGCCGAATCGGCAGTTGTAAGTGGTGTGTGTGTCTTACCGAAACCCTGAACTTTTAACCTGTCTACTGCCGTATTCTTAGGAACTGGACACTTGGGCGTTCTAGTAGCTTGAAGGGGGGGACCCAGACGGGCGGCGCCGCTTCGGGCCATTATTTTTCTTGCCTGCCTTGCCTGCATACAGCGTGCGGGCAAAACAGTCGTCCATCGTGACCACGCAAACGCGCGCTATGACTTTGCTTTTCGTGTTCCTTCTCCCCCACTTCATACGGGGCGGTCTGGTCAATACAGAATTATGACAAAAAGGAGAAATTTTTGTTTTGTCGTCTTCTACTAAGAAAGGACAATTTCTGTGAATAAAAGTTCCGGCAATGACATGCCCCCGTGTCGATGGCGGCGTCGAATTGAAGCAGGGCCGATCGGACGGAGACGGTGGCTTGGAACTCGGATTGCTGGATTAGGAAACCCCTCGCGGCGGACAGCATTTCAATACAGTTGACGGCGTTCACGACGTTTTGAACTTACTCGCCTAGACGTTGAAATCATAAACGTGTCCAACGGTATTGGTGATCCATTTTAGATCCATTAGACTTATCGATTGGGATTGTTTACTTCTTGAATCATTCTCGTTACTCACCATCACCACTTTCGGTGTTTCTTCAACGTCTATTCGCCGAAGAAAGTCTCTAGTGAAATGTACAGTGGCCCGGTACCGCGCCTAGCCTACAAATGACATAGACAGCTTACAGGAGACTCTTCTAGTGACCCTGAGGCGCATATTCCTTTTCAAATGCTTTGACTATCATCCAGTCCGTCCAATTATCAATACTTTCATTTGGAGTTTTGTTCCAGCTTGAAGTAATAAGAATTGGTAGGTGACGCATCAATAATAAGCATTGCGATCGAAGGCTGAGACCCCGCAAACTGGCGTGATTGGGCCAATAGGTTAAATGCCAAGCCTCTTTGCCATGTTTTAATGATCCCTGTCCGTCCACATGGTTCTAGCGTGCTTCTAGAAACTGGCAGTTGAGGCTGAAACAGAAGACGATCAAGCCACCAAAAAGGTCCGAAAAGGGATGGGGTAGGAGTGGAGTCGGTTCAAATTGACAAGCCGGAAAATACCGGCTTGGATTTTTAGCTGACACAACGTAACATTCACACTTTCGGCCTTCTGGATCATCCTATAAGGAACTCCTGTATCCCCAAATCACTTCTTCATTCCTCTATTTTTCGACAGGGATATTTCATCTATCAATGATAAAATCATGTAAGGCTAATCACTTTTTTTTTTTCTTTCAAGGACTGTTGAACCGATGCTCGGCTGATCGGAAGGTATAATGAGTCTGAGACTCCACAAAGGAGCCGAGTTACCGCATTTGGCTGAAATAAGAGTGAGGGGAACTTTTACTGCAGACTAAAATTGCTTGTGTACACATGCAATATGTACCGCAAAACCCTGTGGTTGTCATGCGGCTCCGCTAGCCAGTCATACGTATGAAGTAAGAATAAGGATCGATAACATGGCTGAACAATATATTCCACACTACACGCCTCCAGCTCCAATTAGTATCTTATCTACTGACTAGTACCGCAAATCAAAGACCAACTGATTGTCTTGTCTTCTTTAGTCTTCTCGTTGACTTATTAAAGATTCTTCCCGTCTTAGGACCTTGAACAAGGATTTAGACTCTTTTGTGCCACTTGGGCTGTTGATGTCTCCCTCGTGTAACAATAAGCATTGTGATCTATGAAGCTTCTATCCCTATTTTCTAACCGCTGTATGGTTGAAAATACGAGACGGAAAGCAGTCTTCAGTTGATTTAGACATCTATCACATGCAAGAATAAGCACCCGGACGGCCAAGGAACCTAAGGTAAGCACTTTCACACCGCCGACATGAGGACTTGTCATGTTTTGTTACTAAACAGTCATGTTAACGCAACTCATTGCCGGTGACACATGAAAGCCAACCCCCCATCTTCCTACGTCTCAGAGTTACCCGCCCCTCGGTTTTTTTGTCGGTCACATTTCTTTCCTCGGCTTTGGGATGTTGTCAATCACCTGATAACTATTAACGACCCAGCTGCTACTTAGTCCGGCAATGGTAGAAATAGGTTTTAAGGGTCTTCGGTCGTAATCTACTATCCAAATTGGTCAAGACGGTCAAGACCAAGTTCACTAGGAATGGGAAAGCCTTACATCAGCCATAGTAATAGCTTCGGTACGCTTCACTGCACTAAAAATTAAGGGCGCTAATGCTCTAAATGTTGATGATTATCGGTAGTCAAGTGCCCTGTATTAGAGACGTCACGAGTAATTGTTATTTTAGGTAATCAAACGTGCATCGACAGGCGGTGGGGAAGGATTCAGTGACTGCGGCCGGCTGAAGGGGTCTACGGTGTTACCGCGGCGCATCAAGAGTACCTAACCTTGCCTCTCAGGACCCGAGAGGCCTAACGAAAACCCGTAGTGCCTTGCGCATTGTTTTGGGCTTCTATAATAAAGGCCTGATAAATTCGTCACACCGGTTGGAATATATAAGAACCAACAGCCTCGGTTGCGTTCAGGTACATCGATTACAACAAGGGTACCATGTCGACAACTCCTGGGCTAATCGAATAAACCGTTGGGGCAAGGGGTCCTTCAGGCCGCTAATACGGTATAGGGTGCAAACCCGCTAAATAGTCACGCGGATGAAAGAGGGCCGAGCTACAAGGCTTTCATCCTTCCATACGGAGCATATTCCACTGCTATGTTTGGTACAGTATCTAAGGCATGTGCTTCTTCATAGGGCGATTCACTGTGTATTGATCAACAATTGCAGTGTTCTGGTATAACCTAAACGATGGCCGCTGGCAGTGTTACCTCGAGACTCTTCACTAATGAGTTATAGTGTCTGTGCTCATTATCTGCAACGCGATCCAGAACCCTTGTCTACCCCAGGTTGACCTTGACCCCTGTTTGTTACCGGAAAACTGGCTGCGCTTTTGACACGGCCTTTCTTGGTCCGGGATAGGAGCCGGTCAGACTGGCGTCACAGCCCAGGGCTGAGAAGCATGAAGAAAGCGTGTTCGTTAACATTTTACGAGAAATTTGACCCTTTCCGACGCTTGCCACGTCGCATGACCACGCCAATTATTCACCGTCTAAGAACAACGCGGGGTATTTTTCTTCTGTTCACATGTGCAGAAGCTGGTGAGTGACAGCTCTTAGCCCCCAAAGGATCAGGCGAAAACTGAAGAAAAGAAATGAAATGAAATGTAAGTGGTCTTGGAGAAAGGGTATCCAGCTCTCCTGGAGCTTCGATATGCAGTTCCCCGGATGCTAAGAACATGGTAATTCCTAGGTTACATGGTCTGGGGAAACATGCTTCCGCTTGACTAGGTACAAGATCAATCAGTACAGAAAAGAAGTATTCCGATTCTTGTTTAAAATCTTTAATAATTAAATAGCTTGCTATGAGGAATGACAAAAAGATGGTAAATACTAAGTAACTTAATCTCAAGCGCTAGGTCCGGTATGCCCAAACCCAGGGCTGGTTGACCGACCCAAGCCTCCGGGATGCAAGTCCCCTCGTTCCGGAAAACGCGAGTCAAGGTAGCCTCCCTCACTAGACGGAAACAGAACAAGGTTATATTGGGCCACCACACCATCTTACAGGGTTTGTTCACGAAAGTATTTCCCGATGCGTCGTTTCAGCTGTCGCGAAGCTCCTTACATACTCTCCTCACAAATGTAAAGTCTAATAGAAGTTGATGGTGTTCTCCCCGCTGCCCTGTTGTCTTTAAGCTTCCGGGATTTTTGTCCGTGGGGAGTGACTATTCCGGGAGCTTGTGAATGAGGGGCAAGTCGTGGTGGCGGCCTCCCCCAAATTTCTTCATCAGCGCATCGCCGTGATGGCTTCCTCACTGCGGGGACCTGCGGGCGTTGTCGGTATTTTTCGGGCGGCGCTGTCAAGGGCGGCAGCTCTTGAGCCTGTATTATCCGTACATGTATGTCGGCTCTCATGCGTAAAGACTCATGGTGATCAGGTGATTATGCATGGAATCTTGCCATTTGTCAATGCCGAAACGATAGTAGAAAGAGAGCTGAGGTAATGACCATCTTTAATCTTTTGGGTCATCCAATTGGTCTTGTTCTGCCAATATGATATGCTTGACGTGTCATGATTGAACTCCCTGCGAAGCCACCTCCCCATGGAATCAACTTACACCTGCACAGTCGAATAGCTCGCCCAGCTTCAATGTCAAATAAACGACTTCGGGCAAAGCCTGAATTTATTGACTACACATTTGCTTGTTGCCGTTAGGCTCTGTGAACTCTGAGCATAGCTTATGCAACCCTGAAAGCAAACTATTCTCACATTTCGGGCGGCCGTCATATCATCAGTGACGTTTTACACGTCATCATACATTCTTTCGATAGCAATGGTCAGACTGGTCCTTTGGCGATTTCGTAATATGCATCTCAAATAAGCGCTGCTACCAGCATCCCTCCTGAGCTTAGAGGGGAGCGTCATATATTGCTGCTAGTCACCCAGGCGCCATACCTTGTGCATTAGGACACACGCTGAAGTGTTTGATATCTCATCAATGACTTGGCGCCCGTCCATGTATGGTACGAAATGATCTAACCCTAAGCGCCTACCATACCCATATCATGAGAAGTACACAAACCCCTTACCCCTTTTCCAAACCCGTGCAGAGTTACCCTACCAGCCCTGACATAACCAACACCCATCAGACGACCAAGCGTTCAAAACACGAAACATGCAGAACATCAAGCCTCCTTAGCAATCCGATTCGCCTCCTCTTCCGCTTCCTTATCGATCTCTGAGACTTCGTCCTTCGTGAACACTTGAGTGAATTTCACCCACGGTCCGTGTACAAGGCCGGTACCAGCGCCAATGAGTATGCCAAGTCCAGTCGTTGGAATGGCGACAAGGCCGCTAACAAGGGCCCCGACAGTCATGCCCAGGCCCGTCGCAACGCCGGCCCCTATGCCGGCACCAGCTGCTCCTCCTTGCATCCAACCCGACTCTAGACGTTTTGCTGTCTTGAGCAGCTTCGTGGCCGTCTTATCGAGCTCGCGTGCCTTGAGTTTGAGGTCCTCGGCCATGGCTGGATTGCTTTCCGCAAGCTCTTCGGCTCGCTTGTGCATGTCCATCGATTCCTCTTGTAGTTTCTTAGACTCGGTGATCTTTTTGTTGATCTCTTCTAATAACTTCTCTTTGGTCGGCACCTTCTTCTTCACCTCGTCACTAATGCTACTGCCACCTTTCTGAGCATCGCTGCCTCCTCCTCCTCCGCCTGGTGGCGGTTGGTCAGCCATTGCTTGTTGCTTGTTGCTTGTTGCTTAGTAGAGGCTCTTTGTAGTATAGCTCGGTACCGAAATTTGTAATCAACATAGGGACTTATGAATAGCAATATCAGATTGCGATGATAATCATGAATGTACACTTCGATAATACTACAACATGCAGGGGTTTAGACGAGGTATTGGGATGCACTGCTCAGCCGCGCCAATATCAAATGAACCCTGTTTTGAGGATCTACAACGTCATCATCATTATTAGTGGTGGTTTTCTCCATCTTTCGCTAGCAGAGCCGACAGCCACCGGTTGGTGGTTGTGGGGTTGGGCTGCTCAAGACATAATGACGTAATGCTTGAAAGAGCTGGGCTCCCTCTTCTCGTAACATTTCTAGTCACCTGAGTCACACCATAGGTCAGTCAGCTCTACTCGTCACAATAGTCACTTCCCAACCCGCATATCGACCATTTTCTGAGGGTGTCTTACTAAGGTAGTAATAGATCCTGTGACCTGCAGTCGGAATCCTTGATATATCTTGTAACAATGCCCCTTCCAACCATAAGTCCTATCGTACACTAAGTGCTGTATGAAATACATACGCCAAGAAGGATTTTAGCGTCCATTGAGTTGACCGGCCAGCAGCAGTCAATTCTAAGTGATGGTTTCCAACTATCAACCTGCAGGAAGGCGGCCAGTGATCAGTGATGGATGTCAAATTTACTATTCATTCTGCTTGAACATAGACATTCCTACGGACTATCATTAAGTCTCCTCTCCGTTGGGACCAAGGGGATCTTCTGGAGTGAGTATAAATATAGGAACGAACTAGCAACTACATTCCATCGCGGCACGTGGTAAAATACTTCATACGATTGCTACAGAGGTGATCCAAAGTGTCAGCTACGCGGTTCGCTATCAAAGCCTTGCATATAACGAGTTCTCAACGTTGTTGACAAGCACCTTGAGCAACAATGCAAACTAGCCGCTGTGAGCCTGTGAAATTGAAGAGTATACAGCACGGAAACAAAGTACAATAACGTGGCTAGTTAAATCCGTGGTCTGTCTCTTCAACCTTGATAGAGCAAAGGAATCCTGCCAAGACATAGGCCATTTTGTTAGCCGTTTGGAAATGCAAGCCTCACAATAGCATCTGTGGGAGCTTATCTAAATAAGAACATTTCCAAATCCCAAGCCACCACCTGCACGAATAAGTGCGTTTGCTAGCTTCAGATATTTACGAATCGACGATGATCTGCAGAGTATCGTTTTCTAAATCTCGAACAACTTTCCCAAATAGGTGACTGATATGAGAGGAGATGCCGAACGTTAAGGACTGTAAACAGACCATGGTTCACATGTCGAAAGGCCCGGCCCATTCGGGAATGTCATGTGTTTCGGTCTTCAAGTACCATCTAAGTTAAATCAAAATTTGCAAAATTGGAGCATGAGCATGGAAAGTACGTCATCATCACAATCTTGGTCTGCAATGGTAGTCACACTGTCCAGAAGGTACGTGATGAAGGAATGTCACTATGCGTCCCGACACTAAGACAAAAGACGCTTGATAGCCTCAACTGTAGAGGGTGTTGATTTATACAGACACATTGTTGATCTCTCACTTCTGAAACTCCGTAGACTCAGGGCTTTACTGTTCTTTTGCTTTTAGCCTATCTCCCATCGAATGTACACGTACCGCACAGACTATCAACCGCCAACCTCCACTATCAAACAGAGAACTTCAAATAACCTAATCACATCATATCGGCTCTGTTATTGAAACCCCCACATCTGATACCTCATAAGAAAAGTAAATAAAAGCGGCCGGCATCGAAGGAATTGTTCCATGCCTTCTAGCGCCGGCGCATCCCTGTCTCTGTGAACACCTGTCGGCCCTTATCAGGGGACCCGAGAGACCAACTTATCACCTGACCACTGAGAGTCCATTCACCGCCCACGAGTCATTATTCTAGTTTGTGCGCTAGGCATTCATTACTCTACTTACGCCTTTACTAGCAGCCGGGGATACCTCTTTCTCTTACCCGGCCGCTCCCAACGGGCAAGTCGAGGGTATTGGTCCTTATTAGAGCTTGTTTTGACTCTCTTGAATTATCTCATAAAAATCTGGGACCGGTATTGACATGTGCAATCCGCTTCCGTCTACCTCTCCGGTCCTGTTCTCTGTACCCATGATATGTCTCAAAAAGCAAAAGTGGTTAAACCTCCACGTGGTACCCACATCCTATTACACCATCTAATGTCACGTTGAATCCGACAGCTTGGTCTTGGATGCATGAAAGATGAAGAATTCATCATCAGCAGCGGTGGCTTGTACCCCTTCTTCATAAGCTATGAGAGATAAGCGAGCCTGAAAGAAAAATGAAAAAATTGTATCTGATAAGGCGCAAAACTTCGTCCCTGTCAAGTACATAGGAGAGATAGGACTGTCGAGTGCTAGCTGGGGGTCTTTTTGTTAGTTACGGCCAAAATTAACTTGATGCCAAATGCCGTCTGCTAGGCAGGGGCTTGCGAAAATGTCTAGCATAAGGATCTAGTCTAAGTGATAGCAAATATTAACAAGAAGTTAAGATTTCAGTTGTACTTCCGCTCGCTCTCCACCGCCCCTCCTCCATCTCTTATTAGATTACTTTTAGACGGACTGATTGTCCACTTCTGGAATGATTTTCAGGTACGGCTAGATAATATGAATACTACCTTAGTTGGAGTATTGCTCGTCTGGTCACAGTCTACGAACCAAGTGATGTACAGACCTTGAAGATACAGCCTATCTCTAGACAGATATCGAATATATCCGTGTAGAAGTCATTCATTTTTCTAGATGCCTCCCGCAAACTGGGCACTTCGGTAATTAATCTGATCTGAATTGTCAGGATCTACATGACTAGGATACGACTAGGCCAAGACAAGCACGTATGTCATGCTCCTCTCAGATCTTTCTTTGCAGGTACGAACGTACATCCTGGCACAAAGTAGCTTGCTATCAAAATCGAGAGCTAGCCCTGAAGATAATAATAACCATGAAACCATGTGGCAATGAAAATGGCGAATCTGGCAGGGGACTCAGCTTTAGCCTCTAATATATACCTAATAATAAGCGCTTGCTAGGAGTAGGAGGCTGAACGACGCTCCAGCCAGCCTGTCTTGGTTCACAATTCATCATGGCTCCTTTGGCGGTGTGCATGTTCTTCTACTTCCCCAGAAAACTGTCTGTCATCGGAACTTGGGGTGTAACTTTCGATCCTCATTTGGAGCACCTACCATTGTTTCATCCAGATTCAAAACCTGAGTACAGTTAGGTAGAGTTGTTCGTTCAACTTGAGCAGATCCATCTGGAAGATTGCTCGTACTCGACGGCATAGCCTCATTAGCACAAACTGTCTCCCCCTTAGAACCATATTGACTTCCTCCTATAGTCATCATTCATGCAGTTCGATAAGATTAGACATCGTAGGTCCTGTTGCCTACCGGCAGATGTGCGGCTTTTTCAAGTCTCTATTCGGCTCTACTCACAGCAATTGCTGACTGGAGAGAGCTGCAAAGAGCCAGGTTCTAGGATTTTGACAGCCTTTTTCTAGCCCCATGATCACCAATAACTTACTAGCCTAGCTTTGCGAGGCCCACTCGTCACGATCCAGCATATACCGCTTGCAGCTGTGATCCGTGGCAGCCGCAGATATCGGAATCACGTTCGAGGGCACAGTATTGACGGTGAGCGAAATCAGGGATGCCTAGGTCTGAACATACGTTGTAGCTTTGCAGTTCTAATAGTAGTCCTGTAGTGCATAATCATAGTAGTAACTATAACGAGATATTCGAGAGCCTCAGACTGGACAAGACAACGAGATATTACACACAGCAAGACTCCTTCATTATCTCAGTCTGTGACGAAACTAGGCAGGTAGTATACGAATAGCCCCGGGCTCATAATTCTGTCTCTCTGTTAGCACACATAATCTTATCCGATTCGTCTCATACCCCACGTCACAGGTAGGATGAAACAACCGCAACTTCCAAAAGCAAAGAAGATGGCTTTCTCGAGAGCGACGTATCGCTATGAAAACTATGTCGTCGAGTACACGATACTCCGTATTGACGGTTAGCTTGCCACCGCTAAGGGGGAATGAACAATTGAGGAGTTCCAATACGTAAGGCCTTTGGTCTAGCTGCAGGTTCCTATCATTATCGTTGATCAAAGCGGTGACTTAACTAAATCTGGGGTTGTGGCTTTCTTCAATGAATATTTGCAGGTAATTACTCTAGGGATGTAATTTTTAACATGTCAAGGAACTGGGTTCCAGAAGTACTTGCGGTGAGTCGCACAAGGGGCTATTCTTTGCCGCACGGGCGTATCATACAGGGGAAGGGGCATTATTGAGAAAGGGGGAGAAAATGACTGATTTGAAGAATAATGCTCATTTATCTTTTAATCAATTTAATTATTTATTCGTTCTGATTGTTGTGTCCAGGAATATGCCTTAGAATAAGTGATTTCTAGATCAATCTAGTCGTCGTGGCTGTGTCGTCACCAAAAGTCAGAGACGCTCAACGTCATCAGGCCCAGATAGCATCTACTTTGCCCAAGCACTGACTGTCTGATCACGTATCCCTTGTTTCTGAAGTGTGATAGCGTCTATTTTGGTATGTTGTGATAAGGGAGGGGTGACGAGTCTGGTATTGAATGGCTCCCATGCGTTAAGCGCCGTGCTTGCACTCGTGACTTAGTGATAGGCGCTCAACCGCACTGCACGGCGTTTAATACAAAATTCATTAAAGTAATATGAGTTGAAGGCACAAAAAGTGAAATAGCAAACAATGCCTGAAATTTAGAGGTTTCATTTCGGTGTGATATGATTTCATGCGGGTTGCGGACCGTTAAAGAACCATTGAACTATATCTTACAACCTCTGTCACTCGTCACAGGTACTGTGATAGGAAGCGCATCACTGGCAATCTGCAAGGTCTGCAGTTGCATCGCCTGCTCCTGCTAGCCATGTCCATCAGTCTTTCCTTTTCGCTTCGCCTCCACCAACACGACGGAATTTCCGCTTGTCTTTGCGACTCATCTTTGTCTTGTCACGTGTGCCCTTCCCACCTTCCCAGAAACCCTTCCCCTTTCTCCCAATAACACTTCTCCCACAGAAAGAGCAAGCTTCGACTGCATAGTTCTGCTCTCTGCTGCACCACCCGCAAATCATTCGATTTGCCCATTCGTTCGGATGATCTTCCGTATCATCATGGCATTTATCACAGGGGTAAACCTTACTGCAACATGAGAATCGGAACCACCTGTACGAGCGTCGGTAGTGAGAACAAGCGCCTCGTCCGGGTAGAGGTTCACCAGCGTGAAGACCTATTTTCTCTATTTTTCGTTTTGGTCCGAGCGAAGGTGGTAACGTGGATCCGGGCGTGTTAGCCATGAATTTGACTTGTGGCAGTTTGAAGGTGAACCGACCATGACACTCTCGGCAGACATTTGTGACGACTTCACCTCTGACAGACACGAGCCCTTGACTAGGCGTTGAACACGTGGCACAAGTAGGTACGAAAGTACTTGGTAACATATCTGCAACTGTGCAGCCGGTAACATCAATGAAACCTGCTCTCGTGGAATTCTGATGGACCAGCTCCGGCCTAAAAGAGGCAGTCATTGATGTACCACACTTCTTGCACGTACTCGACTTCTGTGACTCGGCCCTGAGTCCAGTCATATCATTTGGTGTTTTGCAGCGCAGACACTTAACACTGATGTTCAGTATCAATAGTTGTAGTAGCTCTATACCATGGAGCTCGACTGTAGGAAACGAAATGGCCGTCCCCTTTTCCACTGCAGGTGCCATTCCAGAAATAGATGGCTGATGCGATTGAATCATCGCCCCGCCCTCCGCGGAATGGTCAGAGTCCCACTCTGAATAAGAATCAGAAGAAGACGAATCACCCGACTCATGGTGCTGATCCCATTCCGGAGGTCTTGATATTAAATGTATATGGCTTTTGCCGTCCGGATGGGGTTCAGCAACGAGTTCCGTACGCTCAGGGGGGTGTGGCGTCAGTGTTGCAGTTTCCTTCTGTGCCACTCCTAATGCCTCTTGTCTTTCCTGCTTCGTCTGTTTCACTAGAGAGTGTAAATTTTGTGACAAGTAATTGAGGTGGTTCATCAAGGTCATCTGGTTCTGCTGCGCGCATCTTGTGGCAAATGCTTCCTCCAGTGGCTCTGCGTCATCAGACTCGGCATCGTTAAGTAATATTCTCAATGCTTGAAGGGGATAAAGCAGAGGTATGATCAGTTGTACAGACTGTACAGACCGTAACCCTTGTGGTAGCTCGCTTCTTCGCCTCGGTTCCAGGGGTATCGTATAAACAATGCCATCAGCTGATTTCTGGTATAGTAACAAGCGTCCCATTCTTGATTCGAGCTGTCGAATCTCCTGAGCCCGGCGCGCCTTAGCACTAGCAATCTCATCGCTCGTGTAAGAAACTTCTGGGACGTAGGATCTTTTCACTATTGGAGCTGGATGCTGCTTCGTCGCTGGAACCGCTAGCGATGTTTTTCCAAGTGAAGTAGTCAGACTGTCTAGATGCCTGGTGTCCTTAAAGGACACTAATGTGACGGTCTCGACTTTTTGTTCGGACAAGAAAGACTCCAGATTCTTATCCAAGGCGGTAGTGAGGGCGAGAAGAGTAGCTCCCCGTTTTCCCGACACAAGCCTGTCCCACCCTCGCTCTATATTCACCGAGAAGCCGCGGGGAATGTCCTTGTTTTTAACGGAGAGAACTGAAACCTCATCTGGATATGAGGCGGGAACCTGTAGCTCACAATCGAGTTGTTCGAGTTCAAAAGGGAAATCGGGATCAGATGGCCTGAGCTGAAAGCGGAGTGTTGTTGTTCCATCTTGTAAAGTGCCGGCAGTTGCGGAGTAGCGCTTCTTAATCTGGTCTATTTGGTACTTTCTAGGATCATGATGTTGAGAAGTAGGCACTGGTTTTGGAAACACCCGACTGGATGAGGCTTCGGAGACAGCTTGGCGATGGTCAATAGCCCCTCGTGGGAGGTGATTTGTTGAAATCATGGTGAAGGTTTATAGGCTGTGTGGAGGATCACTCGTATACTCTGCAGATAGGTAGGTATATGTACCTCCGATGAGAGCAGCTCAAGTCTTCGAGGATCGAACGGAAGAGGAAGGCAGGTCCTAATGAGCGGAAATAACTCGAAGGCTCGGTTTAAGAGATCAATTCAGCACTTATATTTCATCATTGTGCAAACCTTCAACCCCATGGCTGAAATATGATGAAAAATGAGATCATCTCGACAGGTACAACTAACTGCCCTATCTACAGTGGTGTGGCTAAAACAAAGTGGCGCGTGCTGAATAAGCCACTGCCAAAATCTAGGGCTCAGTCTCACAATGGGACTTGAAGTTCTTTTTAGGCTTGTTACACAGCGTAATTGGAGTGCTGTGGGACTGAGACGTCAGAACGATCATATGAGCCTCTTGACATTGTTTTCATAGGGCGTCGATGCTCTGGACTTTTACCAATGCCACCCTGAGTAAATTGGGAGTAAGCAAGGCCAATGACAGGTACTTACCCACACGTACCTACTCGCCTGATATGATCGACAGGCTCTGGTTGTTGTTATATTGACTATGGCCACCTGAACGACGCAGCATGCAACAACCTACGTACTTATACAAATCCCAGGATGACAGCCTTGGTTCTCATTGTAAATCATGATTAACAGCATGGTAACCTGTGATCGACAGAGGGTTCGTCTAGAATCGCCGAAGGTAAATCACACCGACTGCATGTGTTAGCCAAGCCAAGCAGTTGGGTAGTTGGACAACTACTTCTTTCGGCAGATCAACATGGCCGTTATACGCCCTCTTCCGAAAGTCGTTCGCATATGAGACATGGAACACTCTTCGGGACCCTTAATTCTGTGCACGTGTGGTATTCAAGCCGTCTCCACGCTGAATACTTACGGACAGCGCCTGCTGGAATAAGAGGGCAACCCGGCGACTATCTATGCATGGCGCACACCGGATTCTGGGTCTATTTGCCCTTGTATGCATTGGCCTGCGTCGCTACCTACAGTCTTTATCAAGACACTACGCTCGATACGACTCCTCAATAGCGACCGATAAATTAGAATAATGCGAAATATCATATTTCGGCTGGCTAATGTGTAGAACATTCAATCGAGGCAAAATGGGCTGATGACGAAAACAGCATCCATGTTTGAATTTGGTAATTCTTATCGGCTGTTCGTTTCGTTGGGCCATGTCTTTCGACAACGGCGAGCTAGGTGTTTTGGTGGGGTGATAAGAAAGGACAATATTCAATATTCATCCTCCTTCGCTTTTTTTATTTTTTTATGTTTTTTTAACCTCATTATTTTTATTTCTCCCCTGTAACTTAGATTCCGCAGGTGTACATGTCGCCTGCATCAACAACCTGCCCAGTTTCTTTTCTGTTGGAAACAGCTGATAAAGAGGGTGGTCTGCCAGCTCATCATTTCGAAGACAGATGACCCCCCGTTGCTGCAGGCTGATCCAGGCGGTGAAGGAACAATCATAGCGCATGGGGAAGCGATGACGGTGGGCGGAGCTGGTGGGGGATCGGCACATACCTTTTTTGAGCCGACATAGCCCACCATCCAATACGACCACATGTGACAGACCGTTGGATGAGTTGGCAGTCGGCCAAGTTGGAGCCTCAGGTGAGTCACGCCCTTTTCTGTTGTTAATAGCCACGGAATCATCGGCCCTGAATTCATGAAGAGACAAAGATAGAGAGAGGCGGTGATGTATAGTCTGAGCATTGACGTGGAGATGGCCGTTCTTATGACCCAAGCGCTTGGTGTCGCATTCCGATGAGTTGGTGCAGTTGTGGGGGGTGAGACGGACATATATTGCATCCTCTTGTTCAACAGATATGAGATAGTAGAAAAACTGTCATTCTTGTAAATACCCCATTAATTAATCGTTGGGTAATATACTAATAGTCTAGATGCGTGCCTAGACTGTGTTGACCGTATTGTACACAGTTTATCTGGTGAAGATATGTACAGGAACAAAGATTGTATTGTATACTGTGACTGGTGGATGAGATATCTAGGGCAGCCCTAACACTGCAGTCGGGAGAGCGACAACCAGGTTCCCCATCCCGGCCCACCCTGTTTGAAAGTCCATGGAAATCTGTACGCCGATAAAATGTGGAAAATAAACAGTTTAATATCTATTTGAATTTATCTTTGATTTTACCTTATTTTTTCATGATGCATCAGAGACTATCGGAGCAGGTACTTGAACAACTTGTATCTTGTCCTGCATCGACGTGGCTGGTCAGGCGTTGCATACCTTGCGCTTGCTAGCACTCGCTCTTTTAACACACCTCGAGGAGGTGTGACCACGGTGACGACATTCCCGTCAACGGGTGCTCAGCCCCCACTACCTTGATTTTGTATACTATCTCCTTTCACCTAGGTATGAGGCTTCGATGCAAGCCTTAGATCTAGATGGACTCGCCTTATGGTGCACACCATCTAGAGGCTCAACTCTCGCGCGTGAACAGCATGTGATCGGAAGATCATTGGCCAATCGAGATAACGGAATAGAAAAATAACTACACAACTGAAAGACATGGGTATTATAGCACGAATCCACCTTCTACCTCAGAAGGGCAATCTCGCTTGGGCTAAGAGCTCATGACTCCAGGTAATCACGCCCCTTGAGCTCTTCATCTGTCCACTCCGATAGCTTCTTGATCAACGACTCATCCTGCGACAGCTTCGAACCCTTGGCGAGCACGCCCACAGGTTCGTAGTAGCTGCCGCTTATGACCTTAGCGCTCGTTGCCGCCCAGAGGTGGTTTCGGATGCCTATCGTCAACGGCACGGTGATATATTTCGTGACTGGCGTCACCATGCGTACGAGCCGGCTGTTCTCGACGAGCGACGTGCCCATCCCCGTCGCGATCCTTCCCGGGTGGACTGCCGCGACCGTCAGCTGTGGGTATCGCGCCGCAAGGTCCCGGGTCATGCAGGTAAGCGCAAGCTTGCTTTGCCCGTATCGCTTATTCCACGACTACATTTCGCGTTAGCGTTCATGCTTTCCTCTGGCTGTGGCTTGATGGAGCTTGGACAAAGCGTTCCGGGCTGCAGAAGTAGACTCCATTATTGATATAAGTGGCGCGCAAAATACAGGATATTTCAAATCGGATAGATAACGAAGGTGGAGGATTCTGAGAAGAAGGAAAGAGACTAACCAGATTCCTTTGGTCAGTTTTCACTCGCTCGAACTGTATACCTCCCTTGGGCGTGATCATATGTCCTTCGCTCGAGACAATAACCAGTCTACCGTTCTCCTTCTTCTCTTCCTGTGTCCGCAACATGACAGGTATTAACAGACGTGAGAGCAGCGCATGGCCAACATAGTTGATCCCGAAGTGACACTCGTACCCCTCGCTCGTCGTCCATGGTTTGACACTGAGGACTCCAGCGTTGAGGATCAGAATGTCGAGATGTTGCTCGCGCTCCTTAAAGTCGGACGCGCACTGCCGGATGCTAGTGAACGAGCCAAGGTCGAGGTCAAGGAAATGAACCTCAGATCTGGGGCTTTCGGCTCTGGCATCAGTCGCGGCGGTGCTGTCATTAGTCGTGACCTGCTTCTGCTTCTTAGCTTTGGGATCGACCGGTGGCGGCTCGTCGTATGCCTCCCGAATCACGCGGTCTATGGCCTCTTTCTTCTTTGCCTCTTCCCGGGGCAGATCCGCGATGTAAATATGTGCGGGACGGCCGTACCGGGCTAGCTCGATCGCTGTCTGTCGGCCCAGGTCGCCAGCGGCTCCGGTAACTATGACGACCTTTGACCTTGCCTGCAAGAGAAGGAATATCCCGGTCGGGGCTGAAAGACTCGCCGCTCTGATTTCCTGACCCGAGGATGGTCACACGGGCTAGGGATTTTAGCCCTGACATGATGAGAACGGTTGACTCAAGATATGGTGATGAGGCTGGCTGTGTCTGCTTCAGATGTAAGTTGAGGGTGAGACAAAGAGATTCTATCCTTGTTCTTTATTTCAGTAGGTGCACTTCCTGATGATGAATTAGCTGTTACAATTATGTAAGAACCATGTTATTCAATATGATCACGAATTGGCTGATTTCGCTTTCTATTCCCTCCTTATCTCCAACACGCATTCGTTTTCGCTGGATCCATGGTCTCAATCCTGAAGGTTTAGTAGAACATCCAGTCGAAGTTGCAACTTGCGACGGATGACTATACGAAGCTGATACGAACACACGAATCATGCGACTGGAATTGGGCATGATTTCGTCTACTAGCCACTCCCTATCGCCGGAACTTAAGATTATAAGTGGACACAAATAAAACACCACCCCAGCCAGCCGCGGTCTGGGACATAGTGTGCGATTAGTAAGCATCGTATTCGAGACGAATACGACTCTGTTGCTGCTGATGTCGCGCCGACGAAGAGAAGCCTTCTTTTGAGATTGGAGTTATGGTCCATTGCGAATTAGAAACGCACGAACTTGCGATGCTGGTTTGCTTCTGCCAAGCTGTGTGATATCGTTCAACATCTCATTTGCATCTTTAGTTTGAATTATATTACTTAAACGAGGTTGGGATAAACATTGACATTTTAATCAGTTCAAACACTTCTACAGAACACAATTGCGAGAAACTGTGCCATGAAGAGGGCGAATCAAGATATGTTTGTATTCTATCCGCTGAGCCCCCAAATCACAGAAAAGAAGGCCTATACTTCGAGTGTAATGCGAAAGACTCGAAAACGAACGCATCAATATGGCCCCTGTCTTGAGTGGATAATGCCGATGTGAAGACATCGGACCACAAGACTGGTCATGCAGCCGACAGGCTGCTTCGTGCCTGGACTTGAAAAACCTTCATTGCTTCTACTGCTACTAGTATGTGACATACTCAGCTTTGCAGCTAGTAGGAAGGCTCAACCATACAACTTCTGGGGTCGTCGCCCCAGCACAATGTTAGCAGCCCTGGTAAACCAGGCCAGCAGCAAGATAGAACCTGTCACAGAATAACAACATCATGACTCTTGGAAGATAGTCGGGTGCGATTGCGAACAGAAATTTTTCGTCAAGTATCACTGACTACTATGTAGGTACGTTAAGTGAGTTGACCAGATGTCACGGGATGCTACCATTCTTCCTTCACCACATAGGTTCGCCTCTCTCTACCATAGGTGTTTCCACGGCATTTCGGTCGGCAAATGGATCGTCATCATCCTCCTCTACCTCATTTCTCTGGCTACGGGCTGGTTGCGGCTCTGGAACAATAGGCGTAGATGCTTTAGCCTGCGCGGAAGGTCTTGGTGGAGCAATTGGGCGTGAGGGAGGGCTCGGTTGAATACTGAGGCCAGCCATATCAGAGACCGGGCTTGAGGGAGCAGCATCTACAGGTGACATAGCCTGCTGATGCTTCTCAGTCGCCACTGTACGATACGTTAGTATGATCGGAAGCCTGCTTGGTCAGGGTTCTGACTTCTATAAAGATGCGCCTGCTCGGCCAGTTCGTCTTCGGAATCGCTATCGGCGTCAATAGAGCGGTCAAGCTGCTCGAATGTCATCAAGGCCATAACAAGCTCGTCGTTGGCATGCAGAAGACCACCGAGCCACCGCTCATCGGTGACATAATAGATCTATCGATGTTAATTCTGCTCCGGATCTCTGTCATAGAGGAATGAGAACAAGGGTTTTAATACATAGCGTAATATTTTCCTCCTTAGTCTCTTGCAGGTCTCGAAATTTTCCACTGCTATAACATTCTCTGATATTCGTTCCCTTTCCCGGTTAATGCTTTGAAGGGCATTGGAGAGATTGATTGCTGCTATGGATGACTCGGCTATTGCGACTTTCATAGTCTCCTTCTCAGCTTCGAGGTTGAAAGGCTTGCGTGCATTCTTGCCCTTATCTTTCTTCTTCTTATCTTTGGAAGAACTGGAGAAGAAGCCAGAACCAGAATTAGACGTCGTCCTTGTATGGCTATATGACGTGACTGTCTGTGAGGATTGTGGATATGTAACTGGTTGACGCGAGGCGGAAGCTTGAGGGCTTTGTACAGGAACAGGACTCTGCCTCTGTTTTTCGGCGTCGTCATCAGAGTCACGAAATGGATCTTGTTCGGTTTCACGAAGAACCTTGGACTTGTCTTGAGTGACAACTTCCTTGCGACGCGGGAGTTCCTGTGACTATTAACACCAACTCGGCTGTAAGACAGTTACGAAAGGCGTACTTTGTAGAGCTTAGCAATACGCTCTAGACCAGGAGTGTTCTTATACTCGACTGCCCAGTTACGGTAGAGCTCGGAGCACTTCTTTTTGACGTCTGGATCTGACAAATCAGACGTGCCGCAGACTCGCAAGCGCTCCAGCAAGGGCTCGTCGATGAAAGTTCGCTGGAAGCGTGGGCCAGCATTTTGAATAAGGCCATCGAGAAGAACCAGAGCTCGTATCTGTCGATGAACACTACCGTACTTGAGCTTTTTCCTCAGAGCGCGAGCAGCCTCAGCAGGTCCGGTTGCCTGTAGCTTGATGACCTCGACAAGGTCGGGAATTCCGCTCAAGTCATCTTCATCGTAGTTCTCGGCAGTAAGGCGCTCAACTGTGACAGTAACAGCGGAATAGGGTTTTTTCTAAATCAGGGATTAATAACTGGTGATCACCATGGAAGGAGGAAGCTAAGGCCTATCTACCTGGGAGAACATGGCAAACGATATGGGCTGCTGTGACGTCAGGCTTGAAACCTCTTATCTCTAATAAGACTTTTTTTATCATCGATTTCTTTTCTTGGTCTCCTTCTTTTTGTCAGTCTTGTCTTGACGGAGTCTAAGAAAAGAAGCTCGAGTGGGAAGGGAGTTGAAAACGATGACTAAGTAGCAAAAGAAATGAATAGATGAGTGGAGGTAAATAATGACGCGACAATGAAGACCGTGGGGTATATCTCGGGCGGTTCCACAGATAGCGAATCACTTGTCCTACAATAATAGTGATAATAAAGGAGTCGGCAGAGATAATTGGAGACTTCTGCCCAGTCAAAGCTCACGATCTAAATCCGCGTCAACTCTCTAATCACTTAAATAGAGTGTTCGACGCGCGGTGTATCTCACAAATACTTACTTGCTAGCATGCTATACTGGGCACCTGGATTGACCAACTGACTGCCGCTGCGGGGTGACTGGAGCCTGTCGGGCGGGACATGGCAGGCAACCGTTTCGCCTGTAGTATGTAATGGGGCACTGCAGTGGTCTATGTACCAGGCCCCGATATTGAATGTGCGTCGTAAATACATATTCCTGGCAAGTGCATATACACCTGGAATGAATCTAAGTACATACATGTACATACATGTATACATTAAGTACAGCTGTCAGTTGCAGCAGTTGGGCAGGTCTTCAGAGGTTACTTGCGGAAAGACCAACCTATGTCACCATATGCACTTGCTAATTCACCTGCTTACTTGTGAAAAGTTATTTAGTCGCGAGGGAAGAGAGAATTCCAGCACCTGTCAATGTAGTCCTTCAAATTCCATAATCTCTGTTCAGCTAAACTCACCACCCTCTGCCAGAGCAAGGCGGTAGGCATATATTAGACTTTCAGTTCAAATCTTTGCACATATAACAAATATAGGGAGCACAGCTACCTTGCAGAAGCCTTGAGTTTTCATACCATCATGGCCGCCACGGCTTGGCGCGCTCTCTCGTCTGACGACTTGACGTCTCAGCAGCCGTTGAGTCAAGAGCCAAGCTTTGAGACACAAAGGTGACCACTCTTTTTCTTGACTTCCTGCATGCCAATTGACGGGAAGTATGATAGCCATATTAGAGCTGCCTCTTTGCCACTCGTTTTCATCGAGCCCCCAGCCACACAGCCTTCCTGTATTGAGAACGCCGTCTTGGGCGACATGCAACAGCCATGCAGGCAAGGGGCGGGACATGTTGAGACCAATACTAAACGCCAGAGGGAAGAGACACTTGATTATAGCGAGAATGATGACACCATGCGGAAGCTTCATTTTCCCACAGCACAAGTACCAACCCCCTTCCGACCTCTAAAGATCACAAAGACCGGCACATATCCGGCTGGTTCAGCCGACTTCAAACAACATGATCCACTCCTCTTCTGTAGTTCCCCGAGTACCGACCGATTGACCCTCTTCCTGAACCTCAAGCGATTTGAGGGTGACTCAACAACAGGCTATCATTGGGATGAGTCAATAACAGAGGCCCTAGATATGCAGCTATTCCCTGAATTGTTTGTTGGAGGCATCGCTGATTCATATCCATCTCACATCAATAATGGATACCCTGAGAGCGACGCCATTCAAGCGTGCCATGAAGGTGGAGGCTTGGACGACGAATCGAATGATGAATATCCCCTGGAAAGCGGGCTTGAGGACGAGGATATCATTAGACTCTGCGCTGATACCCCAAGAGTAGAGTATGAGTACTGTTCGCCGCCATCAAATGTGCAATTTTGGGATCACGATTCAAGATCAGCAGTAGAATATGATCCTAACCTGCAATTTTCGTCGCCTCAATCGGGCCAAGAGGGCAATCCCATTAACACAGAAGTACGGGAAACGCACAGAAATCAGGGAGTGGACGACGACCTCCTGGAAGACGATGTTGATGTTGATTGGGACGCCGTTTTCAATGCCATCAGCGTTATTCCCAAAGGGAGTTCCTCATGCCACCCATCACCGCGTGGAGTGAAGACTCCTCCAGCAGTTTCTCGCCCAGCATATCGCCGTGAACCTGAAACAGTCGGTTCTGAACTATTCACAGGTGTACTTGAGCCCTTTGCAAGGCCGCCCTTTCCTGAAAGAGTCCGTGATCGAGCGGCGGTACCGGGGGCATCGTCCAACACAGTGGTGCGCACGTGCTTCAGAATAGGGGCGATGATAAGTCAAACAGCATTTTGTTTCAACCACAAACAGGATGTAGTGTTTGAATTGTTTGCTCGCGTCACATACTCGAGCCGCGAGTCACTGTCGAAAAAGCAGCACTTCCAATTCATCGATCTATTTAAAAATCGACACCCTTTCCCCGCAGGTGTTCTGATGGGCTGGAGAACTGGGGGTCAACTTGACAAGGAGAGTTCAAAATTCCTTAACACCGCCAATGGTCCATTGCTCTGTCGATGCATCTGCAAACCGACCAGAGATGTGAAGACATTGGTGGGCTGGACTTACACGATACTAAGGATCAGAGAAGCCAACTGGAGTCAAGTCCTGTGGGCCAAAAGGGTCATTTGCGGTGACTGAAGCGCTATCATAAACGAGCTGTAACATCCCTATTGTCACTAGATGACATATTATTGGGATATTGCCACATTTTGCGGTCTATACTTGCCAATAATAGTGAGCTATTGTAGACTAAAGGGTTGTAGGAATTGCTAAATGGAAAACCCGATGGCTAACCGGCGAGGAAAATGGTGTTCATAGGCCAAGCATACTCCGTAAGCATGGTAGGAAAATGAGCTATGCATGTCGCCCGACATGCCACACTATTGTGTCAAAAGATTCCCCTATTGGTGAGACAAAGAATCTGTCGCCACTGTTGACCATTGGGTCTCATTGGCTCACAGGCATTGAATATGCAGATGTAGGAAGCGAAAGCTTGGTTGCTGTGCCCAAGGGCTTGCTGGGACAACACTTCAATACCTGGATCACGTGTTGAATGGATACTAGAATCTCACCCTGCATAAAGCATTTCTGGCCGCTATCCGCCTTGGCAAGTGATGGCCTCTACAGCAAGCCCCTCACCAAATTAGGCGCCAATCGAGGTACCCCATATCACCATCACTCTACACAGCAAGTATTTCTTCAAGGGAGGAATACGCTAACCTTAGAACTGGACACGCAGGTTCAATTACTCCACCTCCACACTCCTGTCACCGTCTTTCCTCTAGACAAAACAAGCCAAAGCCAAAACATTGACCGGAATTGATAGACTTTCAATTCTGTTCAAGGTGAGGCGGAACAAGAACTAATCGGCTCGTGGTCTGGTGAAACTTCTGCAAACGCGGTGTTAATTCTATTTGCCGTTGCACAGGGACGGAAAGTTGCTCCGTACTGCCTGATGAACAGACCTAAGTAAAGCGGCCTCACTAAACTTCAATTGATTCCGAAATCCCAACATCCTACTCAATCCACACTGAAATCTCACCCCAGTCTCATCGCATTTCAATCTATTAACGAGCAGCACTGTCTGCACAATCCCTCACGCCATGTCAGCCATATCCCCTGTAATGAATGGCCGCGGATCTGCCACAATTGCCCATGATGTCGCCGAGCGACTCCACATGTATCAGCAAGTAGATGGCGAGAGACAGAATTTCATCCAAGTGTGTCTATCTTCCGGCTGATCCGAATGGCTTAGACAGGAGCTGACAGTAACGCAGGCTATGATGCAGACAATCGAAAGCAATTCTCAAAAAATAGCCGAGCTTGAGCGTGATCTCAGACATCAAAACAGAGCCCGAGCTCAGTATCAATCTGAGGCCGAGAGGCTGGAAAATGATGTTCAAAATTTGAGTAATAGACTTGTATGGAGCCCCGATCCTAGTATTGAGAGTAACGTGTTCTGATGACTATTCTAGAGTACTAACTCTTATGTTGTCGTTCTTATTGACGGCGATGGTGCAAAATTTCGCAACGAATTCCTCCGAGACCATGAAAATGGCGGCTTTAGAGCAGCATTGAAACTTAAGGATGAAGTCAAGGCTATCAGGGAGTCATCGGGACTTAACCACGAGATCCCCATTCTCGTTCGTGTATATGCGAATCTAAATGATTTGGCTAAGTCGCTACGCTTTTCTGGCGTCATCGACTTTGATGATAGCATGCGACTATTTGCCGAACAGTTCACTAATACTCACGTCGATTGCGATTTTATCAACGTCGGCAAAGGCAAAGAGAATGCAGACAATAAAATTCGAAGTAAGAAATCCATTTATCCACAAGTCCTGTATAACCTCAAGTTAATCAGCTATACACAGACCAACTTGGCCACTTTCATCAAAATGTGCAGTGCCATCAGATCTTCGTTGCCGGTTGCTGTCATGACAATGGCTATCTCCACGATCTTCGTCCATTTGCCGGCAGATCCGACAACAAAATAGTCTTACTGGAGACGACACCCGCTGAGCAAGGCTTCAAGTCTCTCGGAATTCCCATACACCGCTTTGATAGTGTATTCAGATCAGAACCTCTGAATAACGAGACCAAGCATACCCCTCAGGCGTTCCCTTTTAGAACTCGTTCTCCTCCCGGGTTTTCTACAGCGCAGCCTCCTTCTCGACTTGCACAAAATCTGCCTGATCTTATGGACACAATTGGTCGACATCCCCGCGACTTGCCCGATCTAATCGATACTATCAAGCGACCAGCACAGTTACCGGATCTAATCGATACTATCTCTAATTCTCGACCAGAGCTCAGAAAACAAACACCTTCCACAAGCTCCGTAGCAGAATCCCCTATTCAGACTACATCGGCTGTGGAACGAGCTCCGCCACCCCAGGTTAAATCACCTCCGGTTCAACCACCTACTCGCAACTCCAATGTTGTTAACTCTGGGAATGGTGGCATTTCTATAAGCTATGCGACAGCTGGCGGGAATGTAGACCATCAGAATGTCACGGTAAAAGCAGCAAAGCCTAAAAAGCAACCCAAATATGCCTACTATAGGGAGGACCAAAGCCGCTTGGACAGTTCTACCCAACACCCACCCCGAACTCGAGCTCAAGAAACATATCAAACGAAATTCCAAAATATCAAGCCGTCTGTCTTCTGCAACGATCACTACCTCAGGGGTCGTTGCAAATGGGGCGCTGCTTGCGATAAAACTCACGACATAGAATTGACTACTGCCGAGTTAGCTATTCACCGTTATAAAGCACGGACTAGCTTATGTCCTAATGGTCCATTCTGCGTGGATTACGACTGCTACCTATCACACCACTGCCCTCGCACTCCGTGCACACGAGGCGATCAGTGTCCCTTTGCCAATACACAGTATGGCGACCTCCATTACGCCAAGGAAGAAATGAAGCCTCAGTGAGTTTGCTCTTTCATAATTGTTATTTCTATAGTACTCTACAGAGACCAGTCTACTAACAGAGTGATACGACGTAGTACGAAATGGACTGAAGGCGTGGAGTTTCCCGAATACGTGTAACGAACTGGTCCCGAGTGTTGAGAGCAAGAGTGGAGTGTGAAGACGACTGCAACGGTCGCCTTTCTTGCCACGTGGGCACACCCTCTTGTATCATACAACACAGCTTATCTAGAAAGAAGCAGTACTAGGAGAGGGCAGTAGGGTGCTTTTTTTTTTTTTTTTTTGCTTTTTGCTTTTTAAAAAGATCAATTTGTCGGAATGGCCCAACAAGCTTTCACAGAACGGCACGGGTTCGACTCAAGGACAACAGTTGATGAAGAAATCGCAATAAGCTTTCTACCGGCTCCATCGCTGGGCTGGAGGGGTGACGAGGATGGGTGTATTTGTATGACAAGGTGTCTTGTCCCTGAGGTACATAAAGGCGGTGACTGGCGACTTGATGGGGGGTTTTACATATACATACAAACAAAAGTAAAGCGAGAAGATGGAAGGGGTAAATTGTCTAAAAACAAAGGGGTGAATGCGACTAAGGAAAGAAAAGTGGCAACCAGATTGAAAAAGTCACAATTAAAATATTCAAAATCTCTCCATCTGAGCCTGTTGCCCTAGGCGCATTTCCGAGTCTTTCCACCCGCTTCTTCTGGATCCTCAATCTTCTTACTGCTGCTAGTAATGGACCATATTCTAATCTTCCTCCTATTGTTTCACTTTCAGCGAGAAATTGAGCTTGGTAATGTTCTATTTTGTACTTGTAGCTATCATATACAATGCCCAGCTATGCCTAGCGGTATCTGATTTTGTATCGAACATTTCTTAAGCAAGGATCTCTATCTTCTCGGCTGATAGAGCCATATGGGTATGTAAATCATGCAATGCGTCTTCCTTCTAAGCATTGTTTTCAAAGATATCCTGATGCCCAACCACGTCCCCCTTTCAACAATTGGTGCCGTTCGATCATAACTCATTATTCGAAAAAGGCACTTCCTTATGTTATATTCGACAGCCGTGGAGGTGCCAGGCTGTTGGTGACTGTTATCAAACCATGTTGTCTGCACCGCCTCTTTTGCTGGCATGATGATGTGACCGCTCCATGACCTCTGCTGCCCCGATACCCTCATCACCCTCACTCTCTTCCACGACAGCGCAGAGCTCTTCTCGCAATCTTTGGGTCAGTTTGTCGAGGATGAACTGGGATTCGTCGCGTGTGTCCATAAGAGGACTGCGATGTCCTATCCAAGACCACTTTGCATTCTCAATGGGTTGCTCTTCACCAGTAGGGCGAGGTGGGTCGTCTGAGTTATCTTCCAGGTTGGAGGTATCCCGTCGAGGGTGAGATTCCGTTGGTGGCGGGCGATGTGTCGAAGCGTCGCTCTCGTCTTCACCTATTAGACGGAGGTACCATGCCCTGTCCAAATGGTCAGTGCTCTGAGTGTCTTGCATATTTCTTGAGGCTAAGGGCCACAGATAACTTGACTTACCACTCCTGGTAGGAATAGCTCCGCGGTGGCGATTGTTGCACATGCCGCGTGACACGTCTGATCTCGTCAACGAGAACCAGATGATACTCGGCGCGGGTTCTTGGTAAGGTGTCCGGGATGCCTTCTCCTGTGAGAGGCTCTTTCCAGTTTCTTGCCTGAGGCAACGGCTTTTGCCTACGGTCCTTTAATCCGTTCGCTTTGGGAAGGCCACTACCTCTGCTCGTGGCTCCCGGCGAAGATTTCTCGTTTGTTAGCCCCCGGTCGGACATTTCTGGCAAGGAGCTACTGCCGCTTGTCCTTGCATCCTCATCCTCGTCTGTCTCCTCATGAGGCTGAGCGGCACCCAGAAAGCCGGGAGGTGCTTCATGTATCTCTCCTTCTTTGAACAGCTCACCGGGCGAGATTTGCTTCAAGAATTGACGAGCACTCGTCTTGAAACCGTGTTCACCTGGAAGAATAGTGATGTTTCCAACCAGCACAGTAAAATCTCTTATCTCCCTTACGATGGTGTCTCCAGCGTTGGAAATGAGAATTGTGAGTGTTGGTAGAGAAAGCAACGACCAAAATACAAAAAAGGCTTTTCCCGAGTTAGATTTCGGAGTGGCGTCACCGTAGCCGATAGTTGTCATGGCTTCGAAGGCGAAGATTACTCCATTGAAATAATTCCAGCCTTGGTAAGGAGCTTCAGAAATCTGGAAGATTTTAGCTCCGACAAGCCAGAGTATGATCCAACAGGAAGTGGATATTGCCAGGGCAGACCATCTCCGTCGCTTGTCAGTCTGCTTCTGGATTTTCCTCATCAAATGAAATTCGTTGTGGCGCCGTTGTAATTCTGCCTTTGTATGTTTGCGAGAAAGTTTTTCATTTTGTATTTGTGGGTGATATTCGGAATCGTTTGCTGAAATAGGTTGGAGATCCTTGGTTTTACCATGTCTCTCGAGACGGCGAACAAAACGCTCTCGTTTCTTCTCAAGCATGCGGGCGTCTAGCCTGCTCTTGCCTTTATCCAGCATGAGGCTTCGGATGGAGCCTATGACAAGACCAAGACAGATGATGCCGATGAGTGCATACGGGATCAGAAGACCTCGACCAAGGTTAGTCTCGGGGAAGAAATCACCAAAGCCTACAGTGAACAACGTCACATTGGCCCAATACACAGTATCGAGGTAGAACCATCCTTCTATATGTGAGAAGATCAAAGCACCCAAAAGTAAGTAGGCGAGGAAGAGGATAGTCTGAAGCATAAGTGTTCTCTGACTCAGAGTGAGCTCAAATTGTGGAGGGTAGTGGCCGGCGCGGGCACCCCAAAAGGTGACAGCCATCAAAGACGCGACGACGAAATAGAGGATAGCTGCAAATATGCCATAGTAGAAAGCCTGTGCCCAGACATACTCCTCCTTGGGTTCGAGTAGCGGCAGAGGACCGCCAGCAGTGGCGGACAGGGAGATCAGGAGGATGGATGAGAGATACCACCCGACAATGGTAATGGGCTGGGCAACAGAGAAGCGGACCCTCTTGGTCATGTTGAGCAAGAGAAATATATTAGCAATAACGGCAATGGCGAGCTGGATGGCGTTCACGACATAGAGCCAGTCAGGATCGGGAACAAATTCGGCGATGGTGATGTTGGAGCCAGGCGGGATGTATTGGCGCCAATTATTGACCAGGGCGCAAATACTGAAGGCGGAAGCGACTGGGCCAAGAGTACCGGCAACCATGGGGAAAGCGGCCGAGGCAAACCACCAACGACTATTTCTATCAACATCTTGTGATACAATGCTAGAACGAGGGGGGGGGGGGGACCTACGCGGGATCTGTGTGGACATCATCAGCGCCGTCGCCGTAGCCTTCGCCATCGCCATCGTGGTGAGCATCGTCTATGACTTCGGTGTGCTCAGCAATATTCTCGCCAAGATCCCCGTCGTCCATTTTGCCTTAGGTAGAAGATTTAGCGGGGTTGAAAGTCTTGGGGGTGGTGAATTCAGGTGAGTGTAACAGTAGTCCAAGTTAGAGTAACCAAAAAGAATGGGATTCGAGAAGAATTAATCAATGAAGTTGCAGCACTCAACACAAGATGACCATCTACAAGAACAACGGGTTGGATGAGAGAAGAGAGAATGGAATAGAGATAGCTGTAGAGGTAGTGATTGAACACAGCATCCCTGGAATTACATGTACCTGCATGAATCGAGGGTAAAGCGGGAGTATCAAGGCAATCACGATGTATCTCACAAAAGACATGGCGAATGATGTCATAGGACATGAGAAGTCGGAAGTCGGGGCTGAGTGCCTTACCCTCAAAGGGCTAGAGCTAATAATTACTTTCCAAGGCCAAGCTGTGCGCCGTCGAGTCCCGAAACTCCCTGAAAGCCAAGGCCCCACTGCCCAGTACAGACGCCTGTGACTACGGGGTAGGCGCGTTTTGCTGAGATTTCCAGCTTCCATGCCAATGTCGTGACTCGTCGTCTCCTTCCATGGGTCATTTTGTATACAGGCTTATTTACAACTAATTCGAGCACCCTATGGAAAAATGAGAAGATGGTTTCCACGGGGTAGAAGCATCGTGAGGGCGTCGCACAAGCGAACGTCGCGTCTCAGCACTGTCGCCACAGGCTTCTACGATGCTGAGCGAGTCCACGTCCCAGTCGGCTCATCCGGCCATGTGAGCATCGACTTGCACAATCTTGCCAAAGTATCATCGTCTGAACCCTTGCTCATCTATCTTCCACCATTTTCGGCAGCAGCTCCTTCAAGAAATCTCGCTGCCTTGCCCAAGTTTGCCCAGAGATATGGGACTGCTGTCATAAACTACAGGTGGACCGAGGATTCCTTCGAGCAACGCAATGCTGAGCCAAACAGCGAGGAGGCCATAGCTGGCCAATCTTTTCATCCAGGATGGCCTGCCCCGATCCACGACACTTTGAACGCTTACTCGTGGATTGTTGAGAATCTCACCCCGCGTCATTTTGCGCGCCGTGACATCTTTGTCTACGGGTCCTACCTCGGCGCGTCACTGGCGACGTCATTGTCACTGACTGAATGCATCCCCCATGAGCGCACAGCCATCCGTGGATGCATTGCGTATAATGGCGTATACAATTGGACGATGTTTCTGCCAGATCATCCGGTGAACCATCGACCTCTTAAAACACCCCAAAACATCCTAGAGGAAATTCTCTACCTGCCAGGTGGTCACGACTTTGGAGAGCTACAACAAATGGCAAGGGAGTTGTTCAGAAAGCCCGATAACTTCTTCGATCCTTTCGCCAGCTCTTGTCTCCTTTTTCACACACCCGGATTGTTGGTGCCACCCTCGTTCGACGAATCTGCGATTCCTGTCCCGAGCCCCTTGATCGCAGCGACTGAGGCTTGGTTCTCGGCTGAAGAACCAGCCGAAATGACAGCTCTAATGAAACAGCCGCGGAAGAGTCATCTAGTATTTCCGCCCCGTAAGTCGATGTTGAAGATTCCCGAGATGCTGCTTCTTCATGACACCCCTCCTCCTCTTCCTCCTTCCTTGCTTCGGAGGCGACAGAGGCGGACAAAGAAGAGTTATGGCAACAGTTTTGGCACGCAAGCGGAAGAGCTGGCAGGATTGATGCGAAGGAGCATCAATAAGGTCGAGCTGAAGGAGCGCTTGAAATGGGATGAGGACTTTGACGAGTCCGATGACGAGGCGAATAGGCGCGTTCAGGTCTTTGATGTAGGATCTAGTGATGTCTTCCAGGGCACAGAGAGCGGCGTCAATAATGTAGCTGCCACATGGTTAGCCGACCGCACATATGTTCCCTAGTGCGAACAAGGTGATGCCGTGCTATTCTACCATATCTCCGTAGCTTATCCCACTCACATTGGCTCGGGTCCATGAACCGAATTAACTCAGGGCGGGCGAACCTTTATGAGCCCCTTTCTCTTGCCCGGCCTTTGTTAGTAACGAATTTTAGGACCTACTATATAAGCTCTTTTGATCCAAGGTGCTCCTAACAAAGGCCGGATTGGCATGGCCCAGCGGATAATATGTTCTATTCAGTGTCATTATTCCAGTATTCTCTAGACATTATCATTAGGTGGTTGGGTTCAATTCCCAACGCGGCCATATTTTTTTTCCCTGTTCAATAGTCTTTTTCCTTTCTCTTTTTACCATTCCTGGCCATCGTCATATTAACACATTCTTCCCGTCTTGGGAGTGAGTGAGGTCAGTTGCTGTTATAGGACGTAATTAGGAGCTTATTGCTGTATATATATGTTAAGCTTCATCGATCTTACTTGCTATGATCGAATTTCACATATAGGAGCTCAATATATTGTGCGGTTGTATGTTAACGCCCACAGTAAGCATGATTTTTCAGACTTAACAAATTTTCCTCACTTACTTATAGCAAATATAGTCACCGTCTTTCACGCAACGAGTTGTATATATCTGTTCCTGGGAAAACTTATTTATCGTCATTTGATAAGGCTGGTAAATTCTTATCATCTCTGCAATTGTGAACATAGGTGTTGTTTAGATATCCTACATTTAGATCTACAATAAGATTTCCTTAATGATTACACATCCTAGGGTCCCTCTTGTTATGAACAACTCGAATCCAGGCCCTAATTGTCCTTATCGGGGACAAACCTCTCGCTACAGAACATTCCAGTAATGAAGCTCAAGCTTGATATACGGAAATCACAATCACTAGCAGGTTGAACTCCGTCGAAAGCGAATTTTCGAGCTCAGAGTGGCGAACACTTATCTTCATTTGCTTCCACTCAATATTTATCGTATTGGGCCGTGGCCCCTTTTCACACCTATTTATAAACATCACATATACAAAAGGCCCAAATTTCCGACTCGTGCAACATAAACATCCCATAGACAATTGATATATGTTTCCGAACCCATGTTAATCCCATATCTCTTGACATCCCCACAAAGATTCGCTCTTTACCTCCTCCTTCTCTTCCTTGTTTACCGTCACCCAATCGACACCAGCCGGTGCCGATGCAATCCAGCTTGTCCACTCTGCAACGTCGATCTTGGAGATTTTTTCTACATCAAGCCGGATGAGTATCTGCTCCCATGCAAGAGTTTTCTTGGGTATGTAAAAGTCGTCGTGCCACTCCAGTCTCTGTAGTACGATGCCTCGAGTTCTGCCGCCCGGACCCGCTGGGTCTGCGGATAGTCTCGTGTAGACAGGCTGGGTGCGGCCGTCTTTATTCTCCGGCTCATCTGCACTCATTGTTAGCGAATCTGTTCTGCATTGTGTAATAGTGATAAGGGATGAAACTTGCCTTCATTGTCGAGATCACGGTAATTGGCAACATGGCCCGAGGCTGCCCATTGGGTACCGAGGCAAATCTTACGATGCAGCTCGGGAATGGTGATACCCTTCTCAATGGTCTTTCTGTCTCGAAGGATGCTGTCGGCCGCCCACGTCATGCTCGGCGAGAGGTCGTCGGCGATGTACAAGCTTCCGCCTGTGGTCGTGTTGAATGCACTTGCGCTGATGGTTTCGACAACGCCTTTGCCGTTGAAGCGGTCACAGGTCAAGCTGCTGCATGAGTTGTTGATGAGCAAAATGTCTGCGTCGCAGTCGCCCATAATTGAGGATATGACCCCGGAGTCCACAGAACTGGCTTGTCTACAGATAACGTTAGGTTAGCATGTATACCCTTAGATAGTAATATTTGGGAGGATTCTTTTTTTGACACTTACTTATAATCGCCATGGGAGAACCAATGCGGCGGGCCTCGCCGATCTGGATTCTCTCGTCCGTGACCATCGTACCAGATGATGAACAAGGTGTCAGGATTGTCGAGATCGGTCAAGTCCATCAGTCGGCGGGCCAAGGCGCGATAGGATTTGGTCATTGGGATCTTGAAGTTCTTAACATTGTAGTTATAGAAATCGCGGAATGTTTCTTCGTAGCGTTGAACACAGGAGTCGATTTCGTTCAGATCATGTTCTTCCCACTGGATCAGGAGGGCGTATACGTGTTTGTATCGGCTCACGTAGTTTCGGTCGTTCCAAGATTTGGAAATAGCTTCTCGAATCTGTTCCAGTGGACATGTTGTTTCTTCTTCTTGATCCTCGTCGTCCTTGAGGTCGCCGTCGTTTTCTTGGATCTGTTCTGGCGAAGGGGAGTCCCAATCATCGTCTGCGCTGGTAACTTCCCCGGCGGTATCCTTAACCTCCGGTGTTGAAGATCGGGAAGTGGCGGGTGTGTGGCAGATGATTTGAGAGTCTTCTCGGCTGCTGAATGTAAGGTCCTCGATGCTAGATGTGAGATCCTCGGTGCTGGATGTGAGGTCATCGCAACTGGTCTGGGCACAAACAGTATGCTCTTGAGACGTTGAAAAGGAACTAGGAGGGGATGACTCTGAGGGTGAGGAGCAATCTTCCAGTAGCAGGTCAAACAGACCCAGGCAGTCATCGTCTTGGGTCATGGTGGAGAGTTTTTCGAAGATCCTCATGAAGGTATCACGTAGTATTGTGGTGAAGAGTTGTTGTGTGCTCAGGCGAGCTGAAGGAATCCAATCAAGCTGCCCGGGCTTTGTTTGCGCTTTCGAAGAAGGGATTGAACAAAAGCAATACGAAATTGTTTTAAGGTACGGGTTTTGACTTGGTGGAGGTAATAGAGGTGCTGCTAGCGAAGCCAGAGATTGAAGTGATGTTTTGGTGATGGAGATAGTGGCAAAGGCTTCAGCAGTTGAAGCGAAGTGAAGCAAGAAATGAAATGTTGTGTTGATGATGGAGATGGCAGCGCTAGCTTCAGCAGTGGAAGTGGCTTGTATAGCCTACAGGCTTCAGAGGGGCAATGAGTACAATGATACAATGGTCATTGACCTTTGACAGAGAAGATTAGGATTGCGAGAGATGGGAAAATGGATGAGTGTAGTAAGGTAACCCGTCGAATTCAACGTGTGTCATCAACGTCGTTACAGTGCCCCTACTTCCGAGGACAAATATCTACAATGAACGAAGAACCGCGAGTTCCACCATCTATAGACTTGGAGGACGTGTTTCAAATCAGTAATGGCATTATGCCGCTGTGTAACTTGTCAAGCTAGGAGAAAGGTTTCAATAGCATTTTCAGGGGATAATGCATTATGAGCAATCGACGTTGGCAATGGGTCAATAGCTGTGCCATTTTGAACTAATCTCTATTGTACTGTCCAATGTAGTAGGGCTCGGGATCTGGCATTGTTCCTGAGCAAAGTTTCTCCTTATGTTTCTCGTTGTGCATCTAATGAAGAATCAATCAACGCCTCACTCTTTGCATTGTTAGGCTCCTGGACAATAACCCCTTTCTTCAACCATTGAAAGTAGACAGCAAACAGAACAATGTAAATCATTTTCAGAGGAACGTACACAGCCTTGTATAGGAGTCGAGCTATTCTGGATCTAGCCGGGAGGAAGACACAACATGCGGGTCGCTCATCTACTCCATGCGAATGAGTCACCTTCGGGAAGCAATAGTCGATGAGCCCTAACTGCTGCCTGGTGCGGACTGAAGCCCATCCCCGATAAAGTGATAAAGAGAACTGGTTGTAGCTTGGAAACGTACGTGGTGGAAGAAGATATAATTAATATATATTTCTGCATGGACGCTCTAGACTTGATGATTGGTAAAATCTAGAAAAGCAAGGATAGAGAGGGAAGTTTAAATAGGAAGCTATCTACCACCAAAATCTTCATCTACGTACATAAAGATAAAGCAAGGCTTTATGTATGTAACAGGACACTATTTATCATAAGTCACGCATGTACATTTTAATCCTGCGATTTGAGAAGCTGACAGCATTCAATTGAGAAGGGCATATTTTTCAGAAGTTCCTTAGAACTTGAGGGCACTGTCGACCATATGAGGTTACGCAGATAGTATTACAGCAATGAAAATCATCGATACACATGGTAGAAAGGAATCCCAGTGTAGTCAAAAAGTAAGGATGATCTCAAATCGGTTTGCTTGCTAAGGCAAGACCATCTCATCTCTTAAATTACTCGGTACTGAAATCTGAAATCTAAACAATGAAATCTAAAGCGTGAGTCTCAGATTTCAATGAGTTCCGAGGTCTGAGTCGAGCATTAGGTAGTCCGATCTGGTACTTTGGCTTAGCGCCGGTTCTTGGCGGCAGGCCTGAGTGGGACTGCCATATCGGAGTGGATGTTAGGTTTATAAGAACAAATAAATTACCCCACTCTCATCAAATAATCAAGGCTCTATGGTCTAGAGGTATGATTCTCGCTTTGGGTGCGAGAGGTCCCGAGTTCGAATCTTGGTGGAGCCCCAAATTTTGTCCTTTACAGACATGTATATTTTTTTCAATGTCTTCATAATCTTTGTGTTTTGGTCTTCTTGTTACCTTTTTTACTGTTTGTATTTTAACATTTCATGTTGATCTTTTATTAAAGACAAATAGCGGGAAGCGTACAAGTACAAAAGGAGAAAGCGGTGTGGTGAGGGCTGCAAAATCCATTCAATACATGCGTATAAGTGTAGTCCGTATATTTACATCACCGCACTCAACATGACCTATCACTCACCCTTTGTCTTTAAAAGGCCGAGTCGTCTTTATATATCATGTAGCTAAGCAGATTTATTAACACCATTGTCTCATGGTGCTCAGATTCTGATGTCCAAGCTTAGTCGAGTTCGGTGGCAGTCAAGAATGAATGTGCTGCGAAAACCATTGCGCGCCCCGCGTTAAAGGTTAAAATACACTCGGAACCTAGACAACACAGGATCGCACTTACAAAAAGGGACTTGTTTGTGAATTGGCAACAACATATAAAGTTCTCGTTTATTTGAAGACAATCGCATTCAGGTGAATAGCATTTCCCTATTGGTCATTATCTTTCCTGAGCCTGTTGGTCTAATGGAAACCCCCCAAATCCAACACAACCCAAGTCTGGAAACCAAGCAAACCTCCATCCTCAACTGCACTCAATGATGCTTACCACGCGCCGGTATCTCAGTGCAGGTAAATGCCAACTTATCCGTCTATCTAAAGCTTGCTCAAGTAAGGCTTTCCAAGCTCCATGTTATCCCTCAGATACGTGATTGCTGATTAGCGATTTTGTCCAAGCATATCTTGACTTCCTTCTGTAGGTGCACTTCAAACGCAGCGCGCAACTGTCTGTGCTCAGTCTCGTCCAACGGCGCGCTGAGATCTCTTCGCGCGCGACTCTCAGGGAGCTCTTTCAATGTCGCGTTGGGATCTGCCCATGTCTTGTCCGCAAAGTGATAACTGCGATACTCGGTGTTTTCCCAGCCTGTACCTTGACGGCTCGTGGTCAGCGTATCAGAGATTTGGACGCATGATGAACATAGTGGACGACCAGAAAGATGCGCCATGTCGCTCCAGTCGCTAATCCTATCTTTGAGGGAAGGGAGCCGTTTACTTACCCGCGCCGGCTTCGATGCCTTGCCAGTCTCCGGTGATGAAGTGTAGTATACCTCCGTGCGAGACCAATACGATATGTGCATCATCACCCGCCTCCTTAGCAATTTCCCTTAGAGAAATTCTGGCATCGCGAGCTCGAGCATCAAGTTTCTGCGCATCCGGGTACCATCTGCTCTCGGGTGTCTTCTTGTTCCATCCAGGCTGAACAAGATGTAAGTCGACAAGGTCTCCGAATTCCTCATTCAAAGCGCTAGGCTCGGTACCGATATCGCATGGGTACAGAGAAACTTCCTGAGCGTCTGGAAGAGCGAGAATTTTCGCCAACTTCACCACGGCTGGGCCAAAGGAGAGCTTGCAAGTGTAGAGAGTGCGGCGGATAGGGGAGGCGATTAGGTGCGTGACTTGGTCGTGGAAGGGGAAGGTCGCGCATAGTTTTTCACATTGTCCTCTGCCGAGTTCAGTCAGGTCAGGGTCGGGTAGCCATTGATTTTCCAGCTTCACGTTGTGGTAACCTTGAGCATGGCGCACAAGATGGATGGTAGGTGCCATTTGAACGTCTGAATGAGGATGGAAGTGGATTGCCAGTCACCAGCGAGTATCTGGGGGGCAGCACGAGTCAAAATATAGTCTATTTATTCGAAATAAAAGTTTGCTAGGAAGTATGATACTTTTTGCTAGTTGTGAGCAGGTTTATTAGTCTGAAGCTTTTAAAAACGAGGCGTTGAGATAGAAACACCATGACTCAAACTTTGCCCTCTCGTTAGACTTTCTTAATCTACAAGGGTGATTTTAATACCGAGACCCCTTATTTTCGACTCCACAATCGTAACGAGCGGCGGGCGACCGGACGCGGTGAGGACCACCATCGGTCAGCATACCGGATGATGCACTTGGAAGAATTTTTTTTGTTTTTTTTTCTCTCTTTCGGTTGGTGAGTCTCATGCCCACGTGTATCGTAGGACGACCGGAGTAGTGCCTTACCGCGGCCCACATGTTCCTAGGTAGTCAAGTAGGATTCGGTTCAGAGACTACTCCTTGTGATACATTATTCCGTGACTTGACAAGTAGTGCGATCGGGCCTCAATCTTCTTAAATCGTCAATCGACTCTCTCAAGGATTTCGCATGCCCCATACTCCGACGCAAATAAGTGTAGTATGGACCGGCAGCAGTTCGACTGGTAATGTGTTCCCGCTATATTAGAATATTACTTTAGTGTTAGCCTGGCAAGTCAAGGATTAGAGTAAAACATTGATAATTAGCGTTGCATGCCACGTTCAACATTGTCTGTTCATTCTGAGTGAGCTGAACCACTCCTAATGTGCTCATAGTTGGTGGCTTGCTTGTATGTACTCGGATGGGTTCAGGTTACTGTATGCCGACTTATACATGCGAGTCTGCAGCAAATCCACAACACCCGAATTTATGGAGAAAGAACTACGTTTAACCTTTTTGCCGGCCATGTTTGGCTCTGGTTAGGCAATCCTCCTAGACTATCCCAGGGAACTTAGGATATCAACTGAAGAGGATCTGCTACAAACGCCCAAGTCTCGTCGGCCAGTATAGGCTATTCCGAAGCATCTTAACGACAGCATACATCTTCGCTGCGCCGTATCGTTGGGCCATCTGTCTCCGAGCCCTTTCTAGGCAGCGCCTTATTCCATTCAACAACGATCGGATTACACCCATTCGTTTCAGCTGCTGGGTCCGTCGCTGGACCCAGTCCACGGTGCAGATGGGCTAGCAGAAGCATTATCTGCAGGATGAGGGAAAGTTGGTTGCTGTCGTTGGGTATATAGCTGAGGCTGCCTGGGTGTTGGCTGGTTCGACACCCATGGAGCTCTTGTTACCGAGGCATTGACTGTAGGCAAACCTGATCCGCTAGCCCACGGCGCCGGGGTGCCAGAGCTCCTAGCACTGGGCGGTGCCATAGGGGATGGAGCAACAGGCAGGTTGGTTATATGTGCCGACGGTTGGGGTGTTACTGCATCGGAATCTTGCTCCCAAGAGAATAAAGAGCCGAACGGGAAATGTTGTACCACTGGAAATTTGGAGAGGACTTCAGCGTTGAACATTTTGATCATACCCTACCCGGTTCGTCAGTGATGAATTGGAGTCGATATTAGGCGTAAGAGCTTGCCTTATTGATTTTGCCCCATCCATCCTTGACGCCCGAGATGTCAAATAGCATGGGACTATGTTCCCAAAAGGGCCCCTTCTTCACGTCATTGATAAAGCCTATGGCGGAGAAGTAGAGGTTCCTCTTTCTCTCCTCCTCGACGTATTCTGATTTTACAACCGATGATGTTTTTGGAGCTCGGAAGACAGAACCTTCTGTCGGCATAGGTTCTGAATCTGTTATGGCTCGAGTGAGCTGGGCAGAGCCGTAGATATAAGGCTGGAAGGAATGGTCGTCTAGCCCCCACACGCCATGCGAACCAGCAGGCTCCAGAGTGTAGGTGATAATCAGACGACGGACGACGCGGAGATATGGCTCGAAAACACCAAGCACAATACTCCGCTCGATGTCACCGTTCGAGGAATCGACTCGAAAAGCGCCAAGCTTCCACAGACCGCCGAGGAAGGCCAGAAAACTCAACTCGTGGCCAGTTCCGTAGTCGAGACGTTGAGCACTGCCAAATGCACCTAAAAGATAGGCCTTTAATTCATCTGCGGCGGTGCCGGCCTGAGCGGGGAACTTGGACACAGCATCGGGTAGATTCTGTGCAAGGAGAGCGTCGATTCGCTGCTGCAGTAGTTGGTACCATGTGCGGAAGGCGATATTCCCAAAGCGTCTTGGACCTTGGTGTGGGGGGACTTCATCTATGAGAGAGTTGATGTTGGCAAGCATGTCCTGAAGCTTTCGTACAGGCCCGATGGGCTTGGTCTCATACTCTGAGCCGATCAAGAAGGACCGAATCTGGTCTTTCCCATCTGCGTCCCTGAATTTGCGAGGACACATTGCGCGGTTGAGCTGTAAAACGAAGATGCCGATGTCGCGGTAGGCTTGAGAAGTCAGGAACTTGGCGACGTCAGGCGCATCATGAATCTGTTTGGTGGGGGTCACGAATGTATGAGGGGCGGCATGGCCCAGTGTCTCGAGGACTAGGTCTGGTGGCGGAGGATTCATCATCAAAGGTGTTTTAATATGATGCAAAGCTGTTGCACTCGGTATGTAGGTACCTATCCTAAGGCTTTGGGTTTTGTATACATGTAGGTATGGACGAACCTGTGTGGATGTACGGAGTAGTGAATGAGATGTAGGTAGATATTTTACTTGATTTCACATGCTGCCCCAGACTCATTATTATTAGCAGATGCCAGGGACCCCACACTATCTACTACCATGGCCCAAGCATGGCACTATAGTCTATCTTATTATGCAGGTGCTGTTAGGGGCGGTCGGGTCCTTCCTGCCACATCCCCGGCGGATCCACAGCTGGACGGCCTCGACCTCTTTTTATCCACAGTCTCTTATTATTATCCCTGGACTCTCGATTAATTGATGGTTGATTTATTATCATTCAGTTTGACTCTCGCGGCCACCGCCCAGTCCAATTCAATTTGGTCACCCTCCTCGTCGTCGTCATCATCATCATCATCATCATCACCCACGACTGTCACAAAGTACCGGCTCCTTTCGAATTTCAATATGCATAAAATCACTGCATTCAACCCCGAGCTCAATGCCTCACCGAACTGATGTCTCCTATGCCTGTAATCCTCTGAAATGAGCGAAATGAACTTGCGACTTAAACCTCGAGGCCGCGGCGGCCTGGAACCCATACCCCTTCCCAATAACCGTCCCAATCAATCTGCCTATGACCTTGAAGATAGCAGCTCCGATGAGGATGACGACGGCATACCTGCCGCGAAACGGCCGAGCATATCACCTCCGAAGCCACTTTCTCTTGCAGCGCCTTCCCCCACCACCCGAGCCAAGCGGTCCCTGTCTAACGCTGACATCGTGTTGTATCTTGGCGCTAAACGACTCGCCAGAGGATACAATATGCCTCCCCGACGTCCAACCGAATCGACCGTGTCTTTGAACTCCTTCCTCGAACCATCGCGCACTGCCCCTGCACCTTCCAACCACACACAACCCGACGATGAGGATGGCTGTGGGGACGACGAAGACGAAGATGAGGACGATGTCCAACCAGGGCTGCTTCAAAGTTTAAATAATGCCTTCCACTATCCCCAGCCAGATCAAGCTGATGAGGCTGCTGCTCTGCAATCACAGAAAGATGACCTTCTACCTGCGCAATCGAATAGCTACGCCGACCAAACCACAACTGAACCGGCTCAAGATATCATCGCCAATTTCAGCGATGGCATGGACCAAGGAAATCTCAAAACCAGTTCCAATACAGGTATTAGTGAAATACCTGCCGTTCCGCTGTCGAATAACTTTTCAGCCGCCACTAACGATCCTTATGACGTCCCGTTATCCCCCTCGGATGATGATTCAAGAAACCACAATAACCAGACAGCCGCTGCAGTGCAACACCAACGGAAGAGGGGACGGCCACCCAAGCTTGCCGCAATATCTACCCTCAGAGCGCCACCACTCTTGGATGAGGTCATAGAGGGAAAAAGAAAGGTCGGCAGGCCGAAAAAGGAGTACCCCCGTATCCGAGGCGAGACGGATGAGGAATACACAATACGCATTGCGAGAATTCAGAAAAAGGCGATTCCTGCCTTTGCGCCCCCACGCGAGTCACCTGAGTCATCGAGAACAGCAAGTCCGGAGTTGTCTCGGCGGCCCGAAGCAGTTGGCCGTGGCACCCCTCCCACGGCTGACGACCATCGCCCTCATGTTTTTAAGCCTGTTGAGTTTGTCAAGGAACAGGACACTTTGTCCAACCAATTACAGGAGTTGTACTCGAGTTCAGACCATGAGGCTTTGATTGAAGATGCTGAAGACAGCCAATCAGGTACTGAAAGCGTCCCGGCTGGGGGACTTCACGAGGAGGATTCGGAAGCTAAAGATGACGATGACTACCACGAGGATACAATGTTTTTCAACGACTACGAGTCAGACTTGGAAGATGAGGAGGATCGAGATCTTTCTGTCGAGGACAGTTTTCTGCACGACACAGAACGGATCCGAAATCGCCATACCCTGCCTGCAAAGGATGCGCAGTACTTCCAAGGTCCACCCGATGATGATGTGACAAACATTCAACTTGACTATACGGCCTTGAATCAACTCTGCAGGCTCTTAGGAAAGTCATCCTGGACCAGAGCCGGACAGAGCTGGCACCGATCTCCATTCAGACCCTGCGACCCGCAATCGCGGCCAGCCCAAGCTCTGCTCCCCATTCTCTTCAAACTTGAAAACTTGTTTCAATCGACACCGACGGCCCCAAGATTTAATGAGCAAAACAGGGTCCTTCGACAGCACGCCGACGTTATCAACTATTATCTCCATAAAATCGGAGCCCTCGTCGACTATATCCGCACACAACGACTTGAAGACCACAATAAGAACACTGCCGCTCTTAACACCAAGCCTGAGCTACGTCAAGAGGTTGCAGGGGACCTATTAGAGTGCGTCATCCCTAGCTTGGTCCATTTATTGGCTTCTGCTTGGGGTTTGGGTGGTGATGACTGGCGTAAGGCTTCGTTTACAACAGCCACTGTCGAGCTCCTTAAAAGGGTTGTGCTCTGGACTGTCTTACTCAGCAATCGTCTGATCAAGGAGCTGAAGGAATCGCCATTTGAAGAATGCCCTGAATCGAAGTCAGGCAAGGAGAAATGGCACCAGCAGAGCAAGGAGCGACAAGAAGTCGAGGGCTTGCTGAAACGCATCGGCGAACTGCTGCAACATGCTCCTGACAGACTCGAGAGGGCTGAGGTTCGGATGTATGAACTCGCCAGGCAACGTCGGCGACAGCAAAGACGTGACGAAGGAATGAAGGCACAGCGACAAGAGGCAGAAGAAGCTAGGCGAGTAGCGATTGAGGAGCAGAGGAAGAGGTCGCTGCTCTCGATCCGCGGGGTGCACTACGGGGGTCGATCATGGTCATCACAGGCAAAAGAGCCCAGTGGATCGGATTGGTCGCGGGAAGAGTTGGAATTCCTGATAGTCAAAATGCAGGAAGCGTATCCTCAGGCTCCGGATATGAATCATGTGCGGTGGGAGTTGAACAAATCGGTTGAAGACACGATCGCCATGGCAAAAACGGTTCTTCGGAAAATGCTTGAGCTTGCGCGGCCTGGGCAGACTCTTGAAGAGCGAGAGGCAGAGATTCATGCGATGATGGCGTCGGCCCAGGTAGCATGAGATTATTCATTATGAGGTGTGCTGCAATGATGACATTACGACTAGATACCCCCTTTGCCTACATACTTAAGTCACACGAGACATGTTATATGTCAGATACAACAAATTTAAAAAAAAAAGAAAAGAAAAAGAAAAGAAAAGAAAACTGTGTTCACATTGAGACAGGCGCTTTCATGCAGGCGACATGACGAAGCAAGTATGCATATTACAAAGTAATAATAGGAGGTCTGCTGAGAGGTGAGGGGGTGGCTGGTGGGAGATTTTGCGTGCAATTTTCAGAGCGGGTAGAATTTGCTTTTTGTGTTTTTTTGCCCAGCACTTTCGACGTGTCGATCTTTCAGGGTACGGAGTATCAGGGTTTGACACGGAAATCTTCCTTTCTCGTACAGATTCAAGGTGATTATTCTTCTCAGATCTCAACTCTCTAGGTGGTAGGTGACGAATAAAAAAATAAGGGCCATACCTACATTACTCCGTCCATGCCCGGTACCATAAGATAACAACGTTGGGCGCTTGTTATGCACCTGCATTGAGATTGAAGAGGAGAGAGGCCGACAAAGAGCGGGTTCATTATAGCAACCCTGGCCAAGCTTGACCAACCCTTGTCGCGAACTGCTAGTAGCGGGTCGTGTCGCGTTCCAAGACAAGTTTAGCTCAACCACTTGTACACCGTTTTTGTGGCACCCGTTTAATGGTTCATTCCCGATGCGACCTCAGTCACTTCCCTCTGCTCGCTGCTCTGGGTGGTGGGCGACATTGCTGGAGGTATCTCTTCCCAGTTCTCCTTTCCTTGCCAACGAATACACCTTCTTTTCCTCTCTTGATTGAGTAGCAAGACGGTGTGTCTAGCTAGTCGTGTCGTGTCTTGTTCTGTCTTGACTTCCCGTTGCGACGCGTTGCTTTGCTTGAAAGAGGTATGTTTTATATCTATCGATTTTATTTCCTGGCGTCAGGGGTGCTTTCACGAATCTTGACCATGAACATTATCTGGGCAAATTCATGCCATTACCGTCTTGCAAATCACCCCTTCCGTGACATGTCGCGTACTCGTCATATCTCACCTGTGATATAGCGAGCATATCCCTGCTGCTTGAAACTTGACCTCCCGCTCTTCTTACGTCTTGCTGCAACACTCCTCCACCAAGCCAACCCATCACGAGCTAACTGAACCCCCTAGACGGGTCCCTAGTGCCATTGAGCAACTACCTGTTTACGAACTACGAACCACCAACGCGAATTCGATATGTCTGACACTGAAGGTTTCGAGGTTGTCCAGCATGAAGAGTCCATCCTCTCGGGCGAGGAGACCACCGGTACTGCTGGCACCGCCGAGCCTGCCGCTGAATCCCCCAAGTCACCCAAGACTGCCAGCAAAACCCCATCCACCGCCTCCAAGACAGCTTCGACTACTGCTGCCAAGCGTCCCGGCACCACAACTACCACCTCGGCCGCTCGTCGTCCCGTTGCCACGGCCTCTGCCGCAACCAAGCCGACTGCCACGTCCTCCGCCGCCCGCACAGGGAGCACTCTGAGCAAACCCCCCACGCGCCCGCCAGTCGGCTCGACCGTGAAGAAACCTGCAACTACCACGCCCGCCGCTGGTCATAGGTCCCAGCCCTCCGTCTCCGAAGATGAGAAGAAGCGATCAACCATGACGTCGGCCGCTCGACGTGCCTCGGTCGTGCCTAGTGGGCTGACCAGCTCGCCGTCCAAAACAGCTTCCAAGCCCGCCGCAGCTTCCACCACTTCATCTCTCCGAAAGCCAGCTACCTCCGCCACTTCTACGGCCCCTCGGACCACTACGACCCGGACCGCGGCCCCTACTGGCACCGCGAGCGCTCGAGCGAGTACAAGCTCACGGACGAGCGCTGTTGGCACCGCTGCTGACCCTAAGAAACGCGTGTCGTCCGTGACCGGCTCCACTGCGCCCTCGGCAGCCAGACATGCAGCTCGCCCATCCACCGCTTCCTCCGTCTCCAAAGAGGCTGACGATTTGAAATCGAAGCTGGCTGAGAAAGAGTCCGAGGTCGAAGCTCTAAAGGAGCAGATTGCTGCTTCAGAGGAAAAGATCACCGAACTGGAGGCCAAGCTCACTTCTGCGGCAGATTCTGGCCAAGAAACACAGGACGCCCCTCAAGCAGGCAATGAGGAGGCTGTGGAAAGCTTAAAGGCTGCTCATGCCATCGAAAAAGAAGACCTTCAATCTCAAGTATCGAATGCTCTCGAGAAACTCAAGGTTGCCGAAGAGGACCTGGCCGAACACAAGTCTCAGCTCAGCGAGCTGGCCAATGCACGGGACGACAAGGACGCATCAATTGCCGATCTTCAAGGCCAATTGGAATCTGTTCAGCTCGACCAAGACTCTGTGTCCAATGACCATCAGGCTGAGCTGGCCAAGGCTACTGAGGAGCACGCGGCCAAGTTAGAAGAGCTGCAAAAAACTTTGGACAGTCAACATCAGGCTGCGATCGAGGCTTTACAAACAGCACATGCCAGCGAGCTTGAACAAGGCAAAGCTGCTTCCAGCGACTATGAAAAGGCACTTGAGGACCTCAAGAAGGCCAACGAGGCGTTGCAAAGCCAAGTTGAAGAACTCGCGTCTTCAACAGAGAGCGCAGGCGCAGCTAACGCCGGTAAGATCTCTGCACTTGAGGCCGAGCTGGCCGCACTGAAGGCCAGTAACGAGGAGGATAAGTCTGCACTGGCCGCTTCGCAAGCCGAGGTCGAAGAATTGAAGACCAAGTTGACAGAATCTCTTGCTCTTGTCGATGCTACAAAAGAAGAACTCGCTGCCTTCAAGGCCGATTTCAATGCTATGCAGCAGGAGCTCGCCCAAGCAAAGACCGATGTAGACTCGAGCTCAGGGCTTGCTGATCAAATCACCCAAATGGAGGAGAGATATGAGAGATTGAAGCAAGACCATAAAACATCGATGGAGACACACGAGCACCAGTTGAGACAAATCTCAAAGGACTATGAGGACGAAATCGAGAGCCTCAAGGGTGATGCCTTCTACAAGCGTAAGTACCAGGTCCTCGAAGAGGAGCACACTGGACTCACAGCCAAATACGATGAGCTTACTGCAACGCATGCGTCGACAACAGAAGCGCACTCTGCGGAACTTGAATCTGCCAAAACCAAACATGTGGCTGCAGTTGAGGCTCTTACGGCGAAAGAAGAGGAACATCAAAAGACCCTGGATGCGCTGCGGGCGAACCATGCCATGGAGTTAGAAAATGCCAAGAGCGGCGCGTTCGCAGACAAGACAGCTCATATTGGAGAGCTAGAGGCGCTCAAGGCTAGCCATGCGCAACAAATCGAAATCTCCAAAGCCGAGAGCGATGCTACCTTGTCGCAGCAGTTGGAGGCTCTGAAGGCTGCGCATGTTGAAGATCTAGAGACACGGCTGACGGCTTTGAAGGCGGCCCATGCAGAGGAGTTTCAGGCCAAGAGCGGAGAGTCTGATGAATTAAAGGCAACACATGCTAAGGAGCTCCAATCCCAATCAGAAACTCTCCAAGCTGCTCATGCCGAAGCGCTTGAGTTGCTAAAGTCGGAAACCGAAAGTTTAAAGGCAGCTCATACGGATGTATTGAGTGCTCAAAAAGCAGAGTCCGAGGCAGCTATGGCTGACCTGAAGGCTGCTCATGCTGAGGAACTTGCGGCGAAGCAAGCTGACGACGGCGCTTTGACAAGCCAACTGGATGCTTTAAAGGAGGCTCTCGAGAAGGCCCAGAAAGAGCTTTCACTGTCAAAAGACGGCAACGCAGCGGCTCTTGAAAGTGCCATAAAGGAGAGAGATGATGCTCATTCCGCAGAGGTCGAAAAGTTGATCACCTTGCAGTCCGAAGCTGTCGATGCAGCCAAGAATGACGCCATAGAGTCCCACAAGGGCGCTATCGATGCTCTCGAAGCCAAGCATGCTCAAGTCATCGAGGAGCTAAGCAAGGCGCATCAGGACAACGTTGCAATCGAAATCGAGCAGGTGCTTGCGATGCAGTCCGAAGCTGCTGAGGCGGCCAAGAACGAGACCTTATCTGCACACACACGAGCTATCGAAGCGCTCGAGACCAAGCATGAAGCTGAAAAGGAGGCTCTGTCTCAAGAACACGCTGCTACTGTCGAAGCTCTGTCCAAAGCACACGATGCCAAAATGGCCGCTGCAGTTTCTGATACCGCTCAACATCAAAGTTCTGCTTCAGAATTAGAAGCTTCTCTAAGCGTAGTCAAGGAAGCATTGGCCAAGGCTCAAACTCTAGCTGAATCTTTAGAAGCCGAACTAGCCGAAGTCAAGTCAAAAGGCGATGAGACGCTTGCCAAGTCCCAAGACGAGGCCGGACAGCTCCAACAGCAGCTCGCAGAGACCAAGATGGAGCATGTCCAACTACTGGCCGAACTCGATGCGATAAAGAATCAGAAACCTGACACATCAGTTGCTGATGGTCTCCGAGCTGAGCTAGATGAGCTCAAGAAGGAGCATGATGACGTAGTCACTCAGGCACAAGAATCATCAACCAAGGCCACAAGTGATCTGGGCAGAATTCAAGCAGAGCTTGAATCAAAGATAGCCGAAATGGAGGCTTTCAAAGCTCAGCTGGATGCGGCTACAGAGGATGCACTGATTGCACAAAAGGATCTCGAGGCACACCAAAGCGATTCGGCAGCCAAAATCAAGACTCAAGAAGCAGACTACAAGGACATGTATGAGAATCTCACCAACATGGTTGACGAGGAGCAAAAGAAGCGAGTGGCGGCAGAAGAAGAAGCCAACAATATCAAGTCGAAGTTCGCCGAACTGGAGGCGCAACTGACTGTGAAGGACAAGGAAATCGCCGAGGTTTGTTTCAAACACAACAAAGATGCGGGACGGCTGGACAACAATGTAGCTAACTTTCTTCACAGGCCCAGATGATGGCTGCGAACAAGCCATCTAAAAAGGGACTTTCTGCAAGCCGTTTCGCCGACGATGGTGACGACGCAGATGACAATCACGAAGATGCTACCGAGTCAGAAGGTTCCACGGCCGCAGGTGAGGAGCCAGATCATTCATCGGCAGCCATGAGCGCGGTGCGCACGCCCCCCTGTCCCGCACTTGCTTGCTAGTTGCAATCATATCGGACCGTCTCTTTTGTCCGCGCATCACTTCAGAAACATTATGAATACTAACATATGTCTTATGCAGCTGGCTCAAGTTAACTTATCGCTAAAGGGACTAGAGTCCATTGATAAAGAGATGCAGGAACGCAATGCACAGTTTGTATACCCAGTCAATCTGTACCGGCAAAATAGAGGACTAACACATTGTATAGAGTAATGAAGTCGATAAATGATGCGAAACAGCAGCAGAAGTGGTAAACACGACCGACTTCTGTCATATGTCCTTTCTTGAATGTGACGTGTGGCATTCTTATACTCATCTCTCCTCTCCACAATGAACTGGCCATACTGTCTAGGTCTACAGAGCTCTTCTATAGTTGAAGGGACTCCTCGGAATGTTATTTCTATATCAATTAGACCGCATGTACAAAGCTTTGTCGCTGTTTTGATTGATCGGGTGTATGTCTATTTCTAGGAGCTTTGCTAAGATGAATCAATCATTGGTTAAATGTCGCATGGCAATTTGTAGTGGACTATGGGCGAGTTGAGTTTTCTGTTGATTAATTGTTGGTAGTGGAAGAAGATACCCCTGATTATGGACGCTGAAGTACTGAGTTAATTGGTCTGTAATAAAACATGCTGTTGACCTTTCTCTATCGTTGTGGTTTGATCTGCGGTGGTACTTGGGATTCTGCCCACCCGACTTCAACTGATTGGGACAAAGGGGCAGGGATTCTCTTCCTGTTTTCTCACCCCGGTGATTGGACCGTGGTTCTTATTTTATTTCTGCTATTATCGATGTTGATTGAGTAAGAGAGCGAAGTCAAGCTTTAGTATTCGCAGCACGACCAAATGTGCCAAATCGACACCAACCCGCGCTCTGTCTTACGAAAAGGTTGAGCTCACATGGACCATGACGGAAGAGGGGCAGCCTGCGAAACGGTGGAAGATCAGTGGCGGTGAAGACGGGGAAGAAGGTTGGCAGCATACCGAGGCGTCCAACTCTCTACCGATCTTAACCAGAGAGAACACGGACGCCGAGACCTTCCGCCAAGCCGTATGGGACGGCGTCTTTAACCGCCGGCGAGAGACGAACCGGGTGCCTCGGGCGGTGGTCCGGGCATCATGTGCTGCGCACGTGAAGGAAACCGTGCAACTGGCGATTGCCCAGCAATGTCGCATCTCGGTCCGCAGTGGTGGACATAGTTATGCGGCCTGGAGCGTCCGCGATGATGCGATATTGCTGGATTTGGGCGGTTTGAAGGATCTCGCTTATGATGCTGAGACTAAGATTGTCTCGTGTGGGGCTGGACTTACCGGGGAGCAGGTTAACGACTTCTTGAGGGGTCATGGGAGGATGTTTGCTGGTGGACACTGTCCTGATGTCGGCTTGGGTGGGTTTTTGTTGCAAGGGGGTATGGGGTGGAATGCTAAGGTGAGAGAGACGAACTTAGAAGATGATATTTTTGTCTTTGACTTGCTTCTTGATAAACTAACTAACATGTATCGTGGCACTAGAACTGGGGATGGGCATGCGAGTCTATCGTTGCAGTCGACGTCGTTGCAGCAGATGGCCGAGAAATCTACTGCAGCACTGCCGAGCACCCCGACCTCTTCTGGGCAGCGAGGGGCGCTGGCCCAGGATTCCCAGGCATCGTGACGAGGTTCTACTTGCTTACGAGGCCGCTGTTGCATATGTATAACTGCGTCTACGTTTATCCCAAGACTAGCTTCCGGGCTGTCTTGCAATGGGTTATTGATGTGAGTAGCCCGTTTGCCCTTCCTTCCTTTCCCATTACTTTACTTCACGTCGTTAGCAAGAAGGATCTATGACCATAGTGAAAAGTATTACTGGCTAAGATCACATCTTGCTTACGCTCTCTCAGACATGTCCCACGGCAGATCCAGACACGGAAATAGTCTGCGTCTCCAAGCGCGACGGCGAAGACATAAAAGTCATTGCCGCGTTTCTCACCTTTAAAGGAGATAGAGAGACAGCCGAGGCAGTAATGCGTCCCGTTCACGATAGCAGACCGCCCGGAGCGGATATGGCGCTCTTTTGCGGCGAGACGGGCTTGCCTGAGGAATACGGCAGACAACGGAGGGAACAACCTCCGGGTCACAGATACTGTGCTGATGATGCGTACATCAGCAACGATGTGGCGGACGTCCCGGCGGTCTTGGAAGAGGCGTTTATGACGTTGCCGACGCAGCGGTCTGTCGCGCTTTATCTCTCTATGAACCCGACGTCAAGGCGGCCGCTGGCTGATATGGCGCTGAGTATGCAGTCGGATCATTATTTTGCGGTGTACGCTGTCTGGGATGATGAAGGTGAAAACCCTCAAGATGAGAACGGCAAAGCGGGCGCCAACAGAGAAGAAGAGGCTCGGTGCGTAGACTGGGTCCGCGATGTAATGAAGGGCGTCGGGCGGCATAGCGTGGGTAGCTACCTGGGCGATGCCGACTTCCAGCAGCGCACAACGCGGTTCTGGAGCCCCGAGAACGGCGAGAGGTTGAGGCTCGTCAGGAAAATCTGGGATCCCGAAGGCCGGATCTGTGGCTATCTTGTTGATGCCGCTGATGCTGCCGAGCACCAGGAGTTGAAGAATGAGTTTGAGTGGCTATTACCATAGTATACCACGGTTGTCACTGTTCACTTACTCAGCATTCCTGATAGTAATCAGGCCGTAATAGCGGGGTGGCTCGATCAGAGAAGTAGCTACAGACACAGCTTTAGCCGAGTGACTTGCCACTGGTGTATATTTCCCTCCTTCTCTTCTGCCCCCAGGGTTCGCTATTCGATCCCAACCTTTATTTTTTTCTTTCATCTTTTTTTTTTTTTTTTCCAATTCCTTTCTCCGCTCTCGGTACCCTGGAAATATCTGTTGGACTTCATCTAAAGTTATAGTTTTTTATTAATTATTTTATCAAGGAAAGAAACAGCATACTATATATATTACACCTGTGAACAAAATCTGACCATCCCCACAGTCTTATACTCACCTCACGCTAAAGCTAGATGAAAAGGGAAAGAAGAGAATGCCGGTGGCTTGAATATTATTAGATGATAACATCTGCCGAGGCTCTGCCCCATCTACCCCGACCTCTGCTCGGCATTTGAGTTCGGTTCAATTTTGTTCCTTGCATTTCATTTGCTCGGAGCTCTATCTATTTTCCACTGTCTTGTAGACCGAGTTTTTGGAAATATGCTTTGAATTACCAGGTTGTCTAGAGACCTTCCACTCTATATTCCTCCGGAGAACACGTAGCATGCCGTGCGTTATTGCTTGGGGTAGATGTCTGGTTGGGATTCGCAGCACGTGCGTATATGTGCTTGCAATCTGCATTCGCTCCCCACGGCTAACCCCTGTGTGAACTGTCTGTGTATGTGCCTACCGCTGTCCTCGTGGAGATGCAGGTGTCATTCATGACCAAAAGTGAGTGGCCGGATCCATCTGCCGATTTCTATTTTTATCGGGGGGTTTTTGAGCCCATCTTTTTTTTGCAGATCATCCAATCATGGAGAGGGAGGAGGCAAACACAAGTCAACAATACGGCATAGAGTACGGAGAATCAGAGAAGATGACGGACTTTCTCGGCTTTGGGAGAGAGTTTCGATGGAGATGCTATTCTCAGCTCGGGCAAAAGCATATTAATCACCTTCGCTGCTCCTCGTCTCACTGACGCCGGCCAACAACTTGTTCCTCCCAGAAAGACATTTCTGTTGTAAAGATGGCCTTGGGACATTCCGTTCTGTTCGACTTGATCGCTGGGCACTGGATATGGGCGATCATAACAGTCACTGCCGCCTGGCTACTTAAGAACCACTTCTCTAACGGGCTGAATAAGTTTCCAGGCCCCTTCCTAGCTTCTCTGACAGATATATGGCGTTTTTGGGAAGTCACAGGCCACAAATCCGAAGTAACGCATCGGAAACTACACGATCAGTACGGCGATGTTGTGCGTCTCGGGCCGAAAACGCTATCGTTCGCAGACCCAGCTGCGCTCAAGGAAATATATGGGCTGAACAAGGGTTTCATCAAGGTCAATCACGCCCCTGCCCGTGGAAAACTATCACAAGAGAATGAATACTGACATTCTTGCGATACAAGTCCGACTTTTATATCGTCCAGCAGGGCGTGTCCAAAGGCCGCGGCCTGGCGACGCTCTTCAGCACTACAGACAATGCCTTTCACGCGCAGCTACGGCGGTGCGTGAGTTCGGCCTTCTCCATGTCGGCGCTCGTGCAGTACGAGCCCTTCGTCGACAACACCATGAAGCTCTTCTTCGAGCAGACGGAGCGTCTCTACGCTGGGCGGTCCGAGGGCTGTGATTTTGTCAGATGGCTGCAGTTCTACGCCTTCGATGTCATTGGCGAGGTCACATATTCCGAGCGCCATGGATTTATCGAGAGAAATGAGGATGTTGATGGAATTGTGGGTTTCTTGTCGAATATGTTTTTGTATGCCGCACCTGTAAGTTACTCACCCACTCTCGCTCAACCACTTAGCGAGATTGCCTGGAAAGCAAGCCACCTGCCAGTCAGGCAAACTAATTCTCGCAATTTCTCAGGTCGGACAAATGCCCTGGCTCGACCGACTCCTGTGGAAGAACCCCATCTACCTCAAGCTCTCAGACTGGGGCGTCGTAGACGCTACGAACCCCATCGTGCTCTTTGCAAGGGCGCGCATGGCCGAGCGTCTAGGGAAGATGGAAGCAGCCGCAGTCTACGACACCGAGAATAGTTCTAATCTTAGTGCTAACGGCAAACCCAAAGCCAGCTCGACAGACTTGCTATCTAAGTTCCTCGCCGCGAGAGATGCCCGCCCGAATTTTATGGACGATAAATCGGTCCTGGCGATGGCTACGTCGATGGCGTTCGCGGGATCTGAGACGACGGCCATCTCCCTCGCGGCCGTTTTCTACTTTTTGCTCCGGAATCCGCAGGCACTCGCCACTTTACGGGCTGAGATCGACAGTGCCGCTCATGATGGCTCCTTCTCAGACAATGTAGCTGGCATCGTGACGTGGGCCGAAGCCCAGCGCCTCCCCTATCTCGATGCGTGTATCAAAGAGGCTTTCCGGCTCCATCCCGCCGCGGGCCTTCCCCTCGAGCGGATCGTCCCGAAGCCCGGGGTCGAGATCGCGGGGCGCTACGTCAAAGGCGGCACGATCGTGGGTTGTTCAGCATGGTTGATTCACCGACGGCCCGAGATTTTCGGCGATGATGTCGATCTGTACCGGCCGGAGAGATGGCTCGTTGACGAGAGCCTCCCGCCGGAAGAAAGAGAAGAGCGCACGCATCGTGTCGGCGAGATGAATAAGCATATGTTCCAGTTTGGTATGGGGAGTCGCACATGTATTGGGAAGAATATATCTCTGCTTGAGATGTATAAGCTTGTGCCCAGTTTTCTGAGACGGTTTGAGGTACGTTTTTCATTGCAATAATTCAATATTGTTCCTTCACTGTTTTTTAACCACTCTCCTGGAAATTTTATCTGCTTACGCGGTTTTTATTTCAGGTCCGGCTTAGAGATCCAACGCAAGATTGGAAAACGGTCAATGCTTGGTTCATCAAACAGCAAAACTTCGAGGCTTTATTCGAGAAGAGACCGCTAGTGGCCCCAAACCACTGATTCTAGGCAGTGATATATATAAGTTAAACTGCGCTATATTTGCTCATGGATTATCTGAATTACAAGACCCATGGAATACGGCGTTTTTTGCACACAAAAGTAACCTAGTTTCCGTCGATCTCGTTCTGCTTTTCGAGATCGGAGGAGAGGTGTAGTGACGATGTGTCGACCATGGCAACAGCATTCCATAAATGTCTAAAGTAATAGACAGATTCAATGACTTCAGAATGAGAATCTACTGCAAGTTCTATGTATTTCATCATGTTCAAAAGCAAAGCAGAGGTATCCACCAAAACACCAGAACTCATTCCCATCTCTACCCTATCTAAGCCCGTGCGATAGAAAGAACAGACCCAACCGTCATCGTCCAATTTTAATACACTAATGCAAGTGTTTCTTCAAAGTCCTTCTCACATATGCGATTTTTCCTTTTGGATTATGAGTATCCTTCCTCTCGGACATTGTGTTGCCCAACAATTGTCAAGAAGACTTGATCAAGTGTGGTTGGCGTGCATGAGTAGTGCTCAATACCGAGGTTCTCTTTGACCTCCTCGAGCATGACGACGAGCCTGCCGACTGCGCTCCTGCTTGAGGCATCTCCGCCGGTTATCGAGCTACCCGGAACTGAGAATCGCGTTTGGCCGTGATACGTCTTGGCCTCGACGTCAGCACCGGGGAAAGCCTTGACGATCCATTCGCGGATCCGGTTCATCTCTTCATCACTTGAATGCGGTGCTGATGAGCTGACTAGATGTACATGCACAGCATCGCCAAAGCGCTCGCGTAGGTTGTCGATGGTGCCCATGGCTAACATGCGCTTAGCCAAAATGCCGGCCCGGCTTGCAAGGGCATCAGCCTCTTCCATGCTGTGCGTGGTCAACAAAATTGAACGACCCGGCATAACAGACTGGAGTGTGCGCCACATGATGCGTTTTGCTGCAGCATCAAGCCCAGAAGACGGCTCATCGAGTAGCACGACGGTAGGGTTTCCCATGAGAGCTATACCTAACGATAGCTTTCGCTTGTTGCCACCAGAAAGAGCGTGGGCCATGCGAGTTGTGAAAGCCTCCAGACCGACGGCACGGAGAACTGCTCGCACATTGTGTTCAACATCGGGTATTCCTCGTATCCGGGCATAGAACCTCAAGTGCTCTTCGACAGTCATTGAGTCGATGGCATCGAACTGGGGACACACTCCAAGGTGTGATCGCGCAGAAGCACGACTGTGTGTGACTGAAGTGTTCTCGACGAACACATCGCCTCCGTTCCGGCTGGGAAGGATATCGCCACGAATCAGAGATATGGTGGTTGACTTGCCAGCTCCGTTGGGACCCAGAAGAGCGAACACTTCGCCGTGCTTAACACCGAATGTCACATTGTCAACAGCCGTGAATTTGCCAAACTTTTTGGTCAGATGCACAGTCTGCAATCCATCATCTTGATCGGCTACACTAGTGACGCGGTTTAGCTCGTTAGCAACCTCTTCGTCATCTGATGATGACGGCTCTGTCTTTTGCTTTACGCCTCTTTGAGTCAGACGGCTGATCAGCTGTCTCCCAGCGCCACTGTCGTGCCATAGCAGGATCCCGAAAAGCAGGAGAGACTGCAGAAGTAAGTAGAGAATGGGCCCGCCATAAGTCAGGATATCCCCTGGGTTGCTACGGAACTGTTGGTTGTCACAAGTAGTCGAAAAGAGGTTCAGACCGACAAAAAGGGCACGAATCACGCTGCCGATTGGTGCGAATGCTGAAATGACGAAGTGGACGATCAACAGCGCATGGTCGATCTTGTTGACAGGGACGTAGACGAGGACAGCCAGATAGGCAATGAGGTAAATCAAAAACAACACAGCTTGCCCGGCCGCAGAGAACGCATAGGTTGAGAGCTGAGTGCCGCAGAACAGTGAGATGACGTATGAGAGTAGTATCGAAGCCAGACCGTACAACAGGAAGATGATGAAGAGGTACTCAACGTGGTACCAGGCGGCCGACTGTGAAGCGAAGATGCCAGTCACCAAAGCCGACGAAACGATGACGATGGTGAAGTCAAATGCGAGATAAGCGATCCATAGAGGAAGAGAGCGGACGCCGTTGGAATATTGGAGGCCACGGACATTCCGCCGTCGTTCTACGTTCGGATAGAGACCCAAGAAGGCAGGATATGCTGAGAGAGCGAGACAAAGGTATGTAAGGAGCTGCAGTGAATTGCCGGTGCCGGGCACGAAAAGGGACGCAAATGGAACGAATGTTGTGGAAATGCTTATGTTCATCAACAGGATGTCAAGCGCGTTTTGGCCAAATACAGAAGTATACACGTCGTTCACGTCCGCGTAATACGCAACGGTAGGGAGAGAATTTGTATCGCCAAGCCACCATCCGGCAGGCGTTACGTTCTTGCGATATGTCTCAATGAAGTTTTGGAAGTCGTCATATGTATCCTGCAAGTGCAGATCACTGAGGAATGTGAGAGCAGTCCTGTTGAGACTGCTAGCGTGGGCCTGGCTAGCACCATCACCACTACTGTTGACGGTGGCAAGAACAGGTCCGAATAGACGGATAAGCGTTGCGTTGTCGAATTTAGAAGTGGGACCGACTGGGAGGTACAGACTGTTGTAGAGGCTATCGTAATCTGAACTGTCCCCAATAGCTGCCGCGTTAGTTGGGGCGCAACTAATGAGGGTCTGATGCTTAAGATAGAGTGACGTTAACGCAGCAGCAACGATTGGGATGATGAGAGCGGCGACATAGGGGAACCAATTGGTCTTGAAGACAATAAACCGCTTGAGTAGCAGCACAAAGGTCTGTCGGAAGAAACCAATGGGTTTACCGGAGAGCAATTCCAGCCCGTCTTTCTCAGGCTCGGTCCCAATGACATCAATGACAGCCCCTTGTTGCAAGCTGACTTGCTTCTCACCAGATTCCGGGGTATTGATCGTTTCGCTCCGGATTTCTTCGGCGACTTGTAGAAAGACATCTTCTATTGTCGGGCTCGAGAATTTGTAGTCGTGAATATCTGCTGCTTCCAAGGTCTTAATCACCTTCGCGGCAAGGGCAGACGAAGGTGCTAAATAACTGATTACATCAAAAGACCTCACCACCTTTACGCCTTCAACTACTGGGGGCTCTTTCATCTCCTTCGCATTGAAGACATGGACACGGTAGCCAGCGCCTAGTCTTTCTTTCAGCTCGACAGATGACCCCTGAGCTCGGAGTGTGCCTTTGGATAGGATGGCGATATGGTCGGCGAGGAGGTCCGCTTCGTCGAGGAAATGAGTGGTCATGATGATTGTTCGTTTACCACGCTCCGCCAGTAAAATGTCCCAGATTTTTCTGCGAGATAATGGATCGATACCGGAAGACACCTCATCAACACAGCACTATAGGTAATGGTAAGTCACTCCTCAAAGAATGCTGGGGTATCAAATTCACTTACCACGGCGCTGCCACCAGTCAACATCATGCCAAGTTGCAGCTTTCTTTTTTGACCACCAGATAGCGTCTTGGACTTTGCGTTGAGCTTCTGTGAAAGATCTACCGATACAACAAGGGCTTTAATCTCTTCCTTAGATGCAAGGTTAGTGGGAGATTTCAGCCGATTGAAGATCTTGATATGCTCCGTAACAGTCAAGTCGTCCCAAAGCACGTTTTTCTGAGGCGCGATGCCCAGTCCTCCAGACCCGTCGATGGTAATACCACCGCTTGTCACCTTGCTAATACCAGCGATTGAGTCAAGAGTCGTACTTTTTCCACTGCCATTGGCTCCGAGTAAAGCCAGAATCTGGCCCCTACCAGCATTCAATGACAGATTATCGACGGCTCTTACGGCATCTTTGGGCTTCGAGATGAAGGAAAATAGCCGACGCAGCGGACTTGGCTTATATATCTTAGTGAATCCGTTGAGTTGAACAGCGTGGTTGGATGCAGTAGCTGCGGCCTCTCCACGGAGAATCGTGCGGCCGTGAGCGGTTGTTCCATGGAAGACGCGTTCGAGATAAGCGCCAATGATGGGATAGACGATGATCTGTATAACCAAAAACACCCAAAGAACAATACCCGGCAGGTTCCAGGGATTATTTGGGGGGTTGTGAATTAGATCTGTTGGGTACCCCTGGCGTTCCCATCGAGCTATATAGGTCATGAAGTACACAAAATTGCAAGGGGTGAAAAGGAGACTAAGGACGGTGACGGTGGCAGTCTTAGGTGATGTCAGAGTCTGGGCAAGGATGGCCAGAAGGATATAAATGATGGTCGTCACAACACCAGAAAGTTGCGATTTCTTGAAGAAGGCAGCGCCCAGGATGGAGAGCGAGGAGAAAGCGAGACCAGCGAGTATGTAGTACAGGAGAACAATGGCAACGTTAGTGGAAGCCCAAACTCCACGTGCAACGATGATAGAACCGAGAACCCAGCCTGGGAGATAGACCACGGAGAAAGCAATATGATGTGACAAAAGTCTGGCGACCTGTGGCTGCCACAGATACTTTGTGGGCATCATAGCGTCGAGTAATTGGCTCATGCCTATCTCACGTTCGGTAGCCATGTGGCCCGTCATGTGATAACAAACGCCAATCACAATAACGACGAAGGCGACGGCCAAGAAATTGGTCAGCTCGCTTTGGTAGTGCTGCCGGACTTGTTGCTGGCGCTCTTCCTCGGTCAGATCCGTAAACGGGTACTCGTTCGTCGTGGAGGGTAGAGGGGTGGCGTCAGAGTCAATATTGGCGATGGCAGCATCGACAGCACGCTGGAGAGGGAGTGTGTAGATCTGGCCATCATTGGTGGTCTTATCGACATAGATTGTATTTCCCAGATAGCCATCAGCACGTAAAGTGTAGTTCCAGATGCCCCCGTCGCCCTCCTTGGGGGACGAATTGAAGACAACAGCGCCATAACAGTAGGAAGAACCGCGTAGACTGCTGGGACAAACGGTGGTCAGGTTAGCGACTTGGGTAAGCCTCACTACATTCTTGCCGGCACCGGTCACGGTGTCGGCCAATGTGTCGATAACCTGGTCGATATCGCCGCCGGCTAGTCCGCTGTTGACGAAGACAACGGTGTCCCGGCCGGTGGAAGTCGCAGCCTGCAAGGCATTCTCCAGGGATCGGACGGCATGGGGATCGCTAATGCCGAAGTCCGCGGGGGTAGTGAACAGATTCCTGGCAAAACTCAGGAAAGCGGCCAGAATAACAGGAAGAACGAAGGCCCTGATGACAGTGGATAAAGGATGACGAACGACAACAATCTTGAAGTTCTTGGCGGTCAACGTCCACGTCTGGCGGAGGAAACCCGCCATGTTGAATCGAAGTCCGAGAGGTCCGGAGCTGCGTCCACTTGCAAGAATTACTCGATTGTCTACGATGCCATCAAGAGTGAATGGTATTGTTTAAGTATACAACAATGAAGGAAGAAGAGTTGAATGATAATTTGTACACAGACACACAGGGTACCGGGAGGGTAAGCAGCCGTGGTGCTATGTCTACAGAAAACGAATGATGAGCGACATTTTGTGTGGTTTAATCCGCCGTCCATTGATTTCCTAATGTAGCATTTGACAAATGGACGTCGTCACATCGGAACTTCAGGAACCCGTGGATCCCGTTACTATTGGGTGACTTGTTATCTTTGTCGCCTATTAAGAGGCTGTGAAAAACACCCCCTGTCGCGCCGAGAGTCCAGCTCGCTTGCAAGTGAGGCACTCTGTCGTCCCCGTGTTATTGGGTCGTCCCTTAATAAGAATAGAATATTGCTGCACGTTATTCAGTCCAGACCATGCAAGCGAGGTCCCAAATCTCGGCTTGCCTAGTAATAAACGGCGGCGGCGGTGCTACTCTAGTTTCCACACGAGCCATCGAGCGCTAAAAAAAAAAAAAAACGGCTGCCTCCCCAATCCATCCCATATAGTCCGTATTGTTTGGGCAATCATGTAATTGTACTCCGTAAGACATTACGAAATACGCTGAAGCTGCAATGGTTTGAAGGGATGGAACTCTAGAAGCCCCATGCGTGGGCACCGAGGTATTTCTCATCCATGTGCAGATTCCATCTACGCCTTGGCATCCAATCCACTAGTAATGTTCACGGTTCGGCAAGTGGTGCCGACAATATTCATGACTACCCACAGCACCAACCCTGCAACTTCGTGATTCGTTCCGACGCGGAGACTAGTAACGCTATGCCTTATTCAGCAGACCTTTTCATGCAATTGCAAATCTCTAGGCGGGTTTTGGGGTCGGATAATTTATGGAGACTTCACTCCGGTTTTCAAGCTTCACAGTCTTATCCTGGTTTTCCCCAGGGGTATCGTCACGTATCACTATTCATGAATACTGTCCTTGAACCTTTCTATCATGACACCCAAGCATGAAGAGGCTATCATAATGATACCTAGGGATATACGGACTATCATATTTCACAGATTGCGTTTCTGCTGTGGGAAGTGCCCACTTCTAATAAAGTACAGGGAGAAACCCAGGCGTTATAAAACAAGCTTAAAATTGCGCCACACCAGGCAATTCCGGGCACTACCCTTGGCTTCCGCGACGTTGACCGTTGGGATAGTATCTAGAAGACGAAGATAGAGCTTATCAGGTTCCTCAATCCAATACAAAGCCACCAGCATAGTCGTCATCAATTTCGAACCCGCCTCCGCGTTCGTCGTCTGTTGACTGGCCGCCATCATTATCATGATCATCAACAGCCTCCTCTTTCCCCTCTGTTGGCTGTGCTTCATCACCCGAATCTTCTGATACCCCAGCCCAAATCTTCTGTCGTATACGCAGATTCATAAGGAAACGTCTCCATGCCTTGAGTGCTTGCCGACTTCTCCTGTCTTGTTCCAACTCTGCCTCCTGATCTCTCAAACCGTCCATCACTGCTCGTACGGCTTCTTCATTCTCGGTCGCTACCACCACCCCGTAGAGCACCGCTGTTCCCTGTCTTCCTTTAAATTGAAACCCTGTCAGAGCCGGTGCGTAGTCGACCCCCAGTGTGAATGCCGCCTGTGCACCGAGATCATCCGCGATGTATGTTCCACCATCCGGTACCATGCTGGGCACGTAGAGATCTATGTTTCCATAGCGATTTTTCGGCACCTTGCCATTCCGAACAGGCGGAGCTTTAAATTTTTCAGTTTGGTCGATTGTGTAGATTGGCGTCCCATTCGTTTCGCCCGGCTCAAATTCTCGAACCTCGTCACTAAAGAGGTCCTCGTGTAGTTGTGATGGTTTGATCAGGAACTTGACCGGCAACTCGTCCGGTCGGACTTCTCGCCCAAGTCGGTACCATTTATCTTTACTACGCGCAATTCGCACATCTGACCGTCGATATATCTTTTCCAGGGAGCCTTTATTACCGGCTCCTACTGTACCAGATAACACGGCATTAGGCACAAGCACTTCATGACGCCTCAAATGCCGTTCTAATGCATAGACTGGGTGGTCTTTGAAGTCAGCAATGTTTCGTGGCATGGGCTCGCGCAGCTCTGCTGCAGTCAACTCATTCAACTCGATCTGATCCAGATCACTGGTGTAGCCCCGAGAGTACAGCCGGAGAGCCTTGCGCCACCATCTCTCGCCATGACTCAGAGCGCTTTCTATCCGCAATCTCCGGGTTTTCGCATTGTATGCCTTTGCGTACCGCCTTGTGACATCCTTTGCAGTGCCATCTTCTTCAAATGCCACGACATAGGCCATCGAGTTCTCCCGGTCAGAAGCGGGAGGCTCGAATTTTTGCGGTTTCCAGAATGAGTCCGTTACCAAAGCGTCTGTCGGTTGCCATTTTTGATGTCCGTGATCCAATACCTCGACCCAGTAGACGGGGTAAAGGGATTCGCGGATTTTTGGTCCTGTCGGTGTCGCTTGACGTGACGGGGCAGGGGTAGGCTCTGCAAATCTGAAAGCTGCTGCGCTGGGGTGGCCAAGTCGCCTCCGGGGCGAAGGAACACCGGTGTCTGTAGTTGCTCCGGCAGGACCTTGGTCCTTGAAAAGCGGACCGTATCTCTCTTCCAAAGATTTCTTCTCTTTCTTATGCCGCGCAGGGGCCATGTATGGTCCCGCCGAACTGAAGGACAGTGGCTGCAGAGAACAGACAAGCCTAGCTTCTACCCCTGCGGCGCGGAGGAGAGCACAATACAGCTGGGCTCCTACGTCGCGAGAGCCACTCAATGATTTAGCTGCCTCTCGGAAATCGAATTTATCTAATGGTGATTCTGTATCGGCGGGAAGAGTGTACTGTATCTATCATTAGTTGAAGTGTAAGAGCATGGGGCTATGGCGTAATATACGTTTTGTAAGGATTCCTCATCCTCAGCCCATAGCGCTCTTCGCATTCCGCGCTCAGTAATGCGAAACCTGATCTTAAACATGGTGTTTACTTTAGTCAGACCTTCTTTGAGAGAATTTGCTTGGCCGAACTGAGTAAGATTATCAGGCGGGTTCAGTTCAGTGATCATCTTCTTGTTCAGCAGTGGGCGCAGGCTGCCCTGCACTTCGGGATCATTGCACCATCTATTTCTACGGGCTACATTGGATAACAAGCAGAGGAGATGGGTCTTGTGTATCTCAATCCGGCGGTCTTTTTCAGCGCGAGTCATAGGCTTCCGCCTGTCTACGGATTTGGACGGAAGGGTTTTCGTTCGTGCCGTCAGATCTAACTCCAGATCCTTGGTGAAGTCGGCTTCTGTTTGGATAACAGAAGGGTTCACAGAAGATAGATCGACATCTTCGAATTGAACTTCGTCCTCCTCATCGTCCTCATCTTCCTCGTCAGAGTCCCTGTAAAGTGTCTGCAGGGATGGTGTAGGGATAGGAATGTCTTCGAATTGCAGATCGTCGTCGTCGTCATCGTCGTCATCACCATCATTGTCGTTTTTGCCACCAACACAACCGTCGTCATGGTGATAGTCGTTGCCGCGCTCTACATCAGGTTTCTGAGCCTGGCTCTCGCCTGGGTGGTTTGGAGGTTGATGGGCATTGGTCTCGGGTTTGCGATGAGCAAGGCGTCGTTTCTTGATGGGTCGGTCGGCAGAGGGCGTATCAGCCTCGGCAAGCATCTCGCGATATACGTCAGGGACGCTCGAGGAGCTAGAGGCTGTGGCATTCCTAGCAGACCGACGGCCAGCAGGGTTGCGCCTCGTTCGTACCATTTTGATGGATGGGGTTGTTATCTCGAGGGGAGTAAGAAATGCATCCTGAACTCCGCCGGCTTACTTTACGTATAAAAGTAGAAGAGTAGCTCGCTCCGGGGACATCAAGAATGACAGTAGTTGGGAGAATCAGGCAGTGGAAGACCAGGAAATGAACAATGGGACTCGGGCAGACGAGGGGTTACGTCACGCGCACAGCGCCTACCTGGAACTTACCCGGTCAGAACATCGTGTTGAAGAAACCCGAAAACACGTGACCTTAGTAGGCTGTAAGTCAAGAAAAAGCTTCAACCTTGTTTCATCACTTTGGTACAATTAAGCTTTGCACCTTTTGATTTTGGGTGATGCATACATGTACATAATACACAGCAGGACGAATACCCATGTCTCTGAATCCTTGTGTCTCGCTTATTATGTCTCATCATTAGGACTGAGCTAGGTGTTCGTTCCTCGCAAGCATTTCAGAGGCCACAGAATCGTCATTATTATTACATCGACCACCACTGTAGGGGGGTTCCCCCTTTGTCAATGCTCGCAGAGCTTCTTATTCAGAAGCCAGGTGTAGAACCACTATCGTTACTCTGTGAAGTAGCGGAAGCTGCAGCAAGTGCCTCGGCCTCAGCCTCTTCTTGAGCTTCCTGCATCATCCGGTCCCAACATTCGCTACACATCCCGTCGTTCCATTTCACAACTGTCTTGTCCACCTCGCCTCGGGGACCCAGGCATTTTTTGAAGAGCTCTGGGCAGGTTTGAGGCCCCAGGAAACCCCAGCACGAACAACCCATCCAGCGCTGGTAGAGCTCCTTGCACATCGTCCACGCTGACTTGTTGAGTAGAAGGGTATTTCGTATTAGATACGGGGCGTATTGCGGAAGTCTTTGTGTTGTAATTGCCGTTTTCTTTCCCCTTCTTCAAAGGTCATGCCGCCAATCGTATACCGGGCACAACCCTTCGAGAAAGATGACCGCCTTGATTCCACAGAAGAACAAGGGACATGAGCTTGGATGAGCCCAGTGGCGGTGGCCCAGATGGTGATGTCTTCTCCAAAGCACCTCTGACATAGGGTTATTGTGGTTGAGGGGATCGAAAAGTCGGCCTCGTAATGGGCAATGCCAGGCTGTCTAGTAACAGCGTGGACGTCCAACTCCCTTAAGGACGTACGGCAGAGACGAGGCCAACGACTGGCAAGGACGATTGACTAGGAGCAGTCCATGCTCTCGATGGTGAAAGTAGTGTTCACCTTTCCAAAAGCGCAAGAAGGGGGGGGGGGGAAAGGAACATTACATCCCCAACCAACGCTGGGTATCCACAATCGCCCAAGCCGTTGTCAGACCCTTGGAAATGCCACGCAGAAAACGGCTGCGCCAGCTGGGGTTTTATTTGCTCTAGTACCACAAACCGACGTCATATGTCAGCGCATCGAGATCTTCCCTCTTTCAGGGTCCATCGCGACTATATCGTCGGGCCAATGAGAGTTGTCCCTCTGCATTGATTCGAACAATTAGGAGGAAAACAGCTGTCATTCTATTTATTTCTGGCCAATTGAACCACTATGTACTTATGTCCCCTCATTAATTACAGCACTCATTTCACGTTTATCCTCCCTACTACGGTTCTATTGCTGAAGACCGGCAGCTCAAATACACTATTCGGTTGGGTAACATCCTCTCCAACAAGTTCAACGTCGAGGTTTCGGATTGTCGCAGCATCAACCACGGTACCGTCGGTCTATGTTATGAGGACTGGTTATTAGCCGCTCTCAAATACGCATGCACCCGTACGCCATTCAGCGACAGCGGCAGACTACATGTGGCGTTGGGATCATATCACATACCTTAACCACACGAACATACAGATCTTCCAACAGTGTTTGCTCGGCAGCGGTAGCGTTGCCAATGTCGTAGGAGAGGGAATTGAGAGTTCGTCGGAGTGGTAGTTCGTCGTGTGCAGCGCCTTGGGTCGGCATAGCCAGTAGCACGGTGCCTCCAGCGAGACGACCTCCCAAATAGACATCGATGCGGCACGGCAATGGTAAGTCTGCGCGATCGGCTTCGACAGTCACCAACCAATTGCGATCTGATAGCCACGCGGCATCCGTTTCCAAATCTGTGGATGCACCGGAACCGTACAGTTTGGTTATCTGTGCGATAACCTCCTCGCGGCTCTTGCTTTGTACAAGCTCTGGATACGTATAGCCGAAATTTTCTATTGAGGCCACTGTCTTACCCGTGTGCAGAGTGACCCCATCGGCCTTTCGTAATATGAGCCTCTCGTATTCCTCATAGGAGTTGCATTGGCTCACCTGATAAAAGGGTTTCAATGGGCTGGTCGCACTGATGCTCGTACCCGCTGCCGTCCCATACAGGCCACCGCTTGTGTAGGTTTGACTTTGATATGTCTCATTCGGATTGATGGCTGTCCAGAGCGCAGCCAGTCTATCGACATTGCAATGAAGAAGCATGCTGCAAGGAATGATTCGGCGTCAACACTTGAAACAAGGGGAAGACCTGGGGGACGATGGAACAAACGTACAATAGGGAGTCGAAGGCTGACAAGTCGAGATCTACAAATGTACCATTGATGCAATCATGCATAATGTTGTGTGGTGCCTCGAAACTTGATCCGTTATCTGCCATGGATGCCATTTGATCGTAGGTCTTGGTTGAGGTGAATACTTGATACTAAGTTAAGTCAAGTCACATTAGCAGGCCATATCATTGGCAGGCCAAAGGGTTGACTAGATCTCACAACTAAATCTCGAATTTCTTGGCTTGATTCCGAAAGATGACTATTCACGTAGTCGGGATCGAACCCATTGTTTCCACCCCGTGTCGTGGTAGTTCCCATTGGTCCGTATCCTGGAAATTGAGTAGTATTCATGGGGTACGTCTGCCAGCGGTAGTTGTAAAGGGGGTTGTGTGACAAAGTCATCGAGCCATTTGGCCCATTGACTGTGATGCTCGCTTGCGTGGCGCAGCTCGGCAGAGTGGCATCGCCTGCCCAATCCCAGTAAGGCATACGGAAGTCTTGAGCCGCTGTTTGATACGCAGCAGCGTTTGAGCTGTTACTATACTCTTCGGCCAGGTTCTGTATTTGGGCTCCGAGGACTTGCTGTTTATGTTTAGGTCAGCGACACATTCAGGTATATTGGACTCGACATGGGGGCTGCTTTACCTCGTATAATGCGACATATGGGCGATGCCATGCAACGAATTGGATACACTATGATGGCATGTTAGTATCCGCACAAGGGGTAACATAAAATGACCAGTGTTGAGAGTCATACATTATGTGGACAGTAACCTGTATCGCTACCTCCAGCGACTTGATTGACGCCGTTATATGGTGCGTGAGGCATACCATGAATCCCTAGAGTATATCACATGTTAGCCAAAGACCCAAGAGGTATCAAACGATTGGCCCTACCCGCGACCGCAAAGTGAGATGTTTCGTCGCCCTCCGGCTCGTTCTGTAAGGCGTCAAGCCCGCGAATAAATAAGTCCCTAGTATATATTTAGTGATCTGATAGACGTCACAAACGAGTTGAGAGATTTCGAAAGTACCACATAGGCCCTCCCTGCGCCTCCAAAATCTTCACATCCATGCGTGACGGTGGTCCTGTTGATGAACTGATTCCGCTTGACATTCCGGTTACTGGTACAGGGGCATTCTGAGCTTGGATTTGTCCAAAACGAGACACCAACACGAGGCATAGTGCTCTTTTAGTCATCGCTTTACAGCCCATCTTCTTGAAATGATTGTCGGCCCTTGGTGGAGCTGAGGAATTTGAAGAGTCACGAAGAATTATAGAGATTACTGGGAGAGCAAGCAGTATCAAAACGATAGAAACATGATCCTTTTGATGAGTTATATAAGATATAAGATATGGCAATGATCCCATGACGCTATTTTGATCTTTCTAGAGAATAACATCCGATGTCCACTCGGTAGCATAGCCTGCCTTGCCGGAACCACTTTGAAAACTGAACCATCAATAGATCATTGCATTAGCCTTGCCCTGTTGCTTCGTGGCATGCTTCAAGCCGGTTTCTTTCTACGTCACGAGATTGGAAAGAAGAAAACACAGCAGCAAATAAGTTATTGTGTCACCCGAATGATACCATGAGTACGCGACCCCGCTACCAAACTAACAGTGGGCACCACTCATGGTTGAGATGTATGATTGTTGAGATGGTTTCTTGGGTCCGAAGAACAGACTGTAGATACGTCGATTCTGTAGGCTGAGTTTAGTTGTATTTAGGACTCAAGTTCGGATGACGCATCAAGCAACATGCCTTCATGCCCAACACCGCAGTGGCATGTTCTAAATGGGTATATGCATTGAATGTCCCATCCACTCGCGAAACACTGCATTATGTCAATCGTGTGACTCTACATGGATCCTCTGAGTTTAGACCTACCTCCAAAGACTATCATTCAGTTTTGTAAGGAGAACTTTGTAAACTAGTACTCTTCGACGTGTGTTTTGTAAGCAAATGCGGTAGTACATGCTGTGTAAAGTCGTCATACTCGGAGTAATGTCTCCTGCCGTAGCGGTGTAAAGGATCCATTGGCCTGAACCTGTTTTCATGCGGCTAGAATAAGTGAAAGCAGGTATCTATAGCAATTCCCTACCTACCTCATACGATATAGCAAGCAGGCAACACTGTATCTGAGACACAACGAATGGAGAAGACTGATAGAGGTTGGTTTGAACGAAGAACACCAAATGGTAGCCGAATTCTACCATTGCCGGAGCAACTTACATGATTAGAAAACCTGTTGACGGTGTTGAAAGTCTCACAGGACTGCTGTGGCATCCATGCGGGTGCACGTGGCTAGCATAACAAGCTTTGCCAGTTTATCGGGTTCCGTAAGTACCAAGTGTTTAGCAGTATGTGTCCACCGAAAGGCTACCATGGGCGTCGTCATTGTGTAGGGTGTCCGGTGTCTCCAACACGCCCGTCCCCGTCTGTGAAACAAACGGCGACTGCGCCATCGTACCGTAGCTATCCGTGTGTTTGTGATGCGTCATTTTGGGAAACCTGCCGGCCTTGCCCTTTCGACTATCAAACACGGTATGGTTTACTACCACGTTAATTTAGAGCTAATTCCAGAACACAAAACGAGGAGAGGGAGGAGAGGGTAGACGGGACTAAGCCTTCAAGTGAGCCTGCATACCCAGTGAAAATACGAAACCAGACTCGGAATGCCAGAGAGCGCGGAGAAAGAACAAGTTACGAGGTTGAGAACGAGCCCATGACAACGGAGAGGAGAGAGAATTGGTTTCTGGGCACAGCTTGTTGTAATGTCTTCTGTACCTATAAGGCACCACTTCTAAATCAGCATGACATGCAGCTAGGCACAGAAGCCTCAAGCACCCCCTTCCCGCTTCGCATACTCCTCCTCCATAGCCTCCTCGTATAGACGATCAGCCTCGAGTTCGGCAGCGGTCTTCTCGCGTGTGATGCCGGCGCCCGTGTTCACTCCAGCTCCTGTTGCAGCGCCGGATGTTGAGGTAGAAGTCTGTCGGGGCAGTGCTGAGCCTGAAGTTGCAGAGTCGGATGAAGAATGTGTAGAAATGAGGCCAGGCATGGTGGCTTAATTTTTTGTTTTTTTTCTCTCTTTCTTTACTTGAAGCGTGAAATGCTAGGTATTGAGATACAAATTATTAAGAAGAAATGCGGGATGAGGCAGGTTTGTATGACTAACGGACTACAAGTTCAGGGAAGCTTGAACCTATAAATACTTCTGTAGCGTAGGAGGGAGCCCTAGTGGAGCTGCCTATTATCGCCACTGCCAGGTAGTAGTTTGTCCCTTGACTTCGGGCTCCACATCTCGATGTCTTAACTCATCAAAATCCACGTGCCAACCACAGGCATGACAATGAACGTCATCCAACTCGGCTTGGCCAAGCTCGCACTCGAGTTCTGAGAACCTTGATTTGGTGCCGCGGCCGGGGCACCGACGGCGGAGGAGGCGGTGGTCCACCCCATCCACCACCGGGTCCATCACCACCAGGGCCTCCTCCTTCAGGACCTCCTCCATTAGGACCAAACCCACAACCCGGAGTTTGCATCTCAAGTAACACCCCCTGCGCCCTTTGCACACCGAAATTGACCATCCCCCAAGTATCCACGTGTAAGATCTCATCAAACTCATCGCCAAACTGACCATCCCCACTGACCATGGGACTTCCCGTCTCGCCCTGAAACGTCGTGCCCGCGACCGTGACACCGCTCTTGGCGTTCGTACCAGGGGCCTTGAGCCGGATGACTTTCACGGCCGTGCCCTGCTTCCACGGCGTCGCGACCTGGAAACTGGACACCGGGCGTGTCCCCGTGCTGAACATGGTTCCGTCTGTGGCGGATAATGTTGACGGGTTGCTGAGACCCGAGGTGCCGTTCCAGATGCCCATGTCTAGGAAGACGAGCTTGCGGAGGAATGGCTTGCCTTGATTTCTCCTGCTGCAGCCACCACTATCACCGTCGTAGAGGGCAAACCCGCTCAGTGTGCTGGAGTTAGCAGTGGGCAGGGCGGCGATCCAGAGTCCTTTCCCTTTATCACTCCCACCACCGCCACCCCTCTTATTCTTTCTCCATCCGAGATAATCGCCACGAGGAGGAGGAGGAGGAGGAGGAGGAGGAGGACCGCCGTCCCCATCATCACCATCATTATCACGTTGACCATCCCTCAAAATCCTCGCGACGAAGTAATGCGCATACCAATTCGCGCGAATCCCACCCACAAGCATCTCCCCCTCAAGCTCGTACCCCAGCGGCGTAAAGGCACTATACTGGGACTGCGCGCCCAAATGAAAGAAAACCCTTCAGATGCCCAAACCAGCCGCCGTGAGCACATAGTCCACGCTCCAGAGCGCCGCGCCAAATGTATCGCTGATCCCGGACCGTCCCGAGCAGCTGACGCTGTTCGTCTCCCCAAGTACGAGAGGCGCCCCGGCGGCTTCGGCTGCGCTGATTTCGGGTATGTGTTGGCTTATATTCTGCCACAGGACCTCGTGATTCGAGAGAAGGTCGAGCCGCATGCGGTGCCAGTGTGCTGAGTCGCAGGCTGATTGGGGGTATAAGTGGTCCGAATAAGACGAGATGATGGCTTTCTGGGCTGGTGATGCCGCAATCCCGGCTGCCGTGAGGTTCGCAATGCTGAAGTTGTCTTGCTCGACTTGCTGATCTGGGACCTTTGGCCGGTCGGCGATGACGCCAGCTTGAAAGGTAGGTTTGTGGCTTCCTCCTCCTCCTCCCCTCATTGGCCCGGTGTTGTCTGTGCTATTCTCCAATGTCTTATACCACGTACTAGTGGTGATCAGACCCGTGAGATTCCGGAACTGCGAGATATACTCCTTCACATCCCACCCCGCACCACGCCAGCCCTCGGCGATGAAATGATCAATCTCATTCCCAAGCTCGAAGGCCTCGAGAGAATCGCCCAGCGTCTCATGTACCGCCTCCGCTTCAGCAACGGCATTCGCCCAGTCTGACGAATTGTCCGCCAGGTTTAACGTGTACCTGATCTTGGTTCCCTCGGGGAAGTAATTCGCCCAGGTCTGGAACCATCTTGGAGTGACATCGAATGTATTCGCACTCGTCAGATTCGGAAGGGCCGCCGAGTTATCATTCCCATTACCATTACCACCGGTACTTAACGGCAACGAAGATGATAGGTATAGATACGTCTCATCTGCCGTGTTGCCTCCGATACGGATAGGCGGTGGCACGGCCCCGGTTACGGTCGTTATACTAGCTAGTAAGTTTGTAGTGAGTGTGGTATTGATGTATGCGTCTAGCCAGATCGGTTCTATCGAGTAGCCGTAGACGTCGGGCCATAAGGGGCGTGTATTCAGGTAGTATGGGACGTTGATCGAGATGGCGTTCGATGTATTCTGAGCAGGTGGAACTGCGGCCGCTGCTATGCCCATCATCAGTGCAGTTATGACATGAGTTCTTCGTATGAATGGCATCGTAAACAGTAAGGGTGTACTGAAAGATCACACCTCTCCTTTTTTTCTCACCAGAACGTCGGGAAAGGGATGGACTCTAGGTCGCCCGAGTGACGAGTTGGATTTACAACTAGCCATGTATATTATAACGGCATTCCATGATGCCGAAGGAATTGCAAGGTCATGGGCGATCGGCTCTCTTTCTATATCAATATGTTTTGCCATAAAAAACTACAACTTTAAAAATATATGGTCCGTCGGCTATATGGGCTGCGTCCCGCTTTCGGCCATTGCTATACAGAGTAAATAAATGGTCTTGCAACAGCTCTTGACAACATGCGCAGCCAGTCGGATGGGCTTTGTCGATCCCAAATAAATGCCATAAGAAGTGGATATATTACGTCGACCTTCCTCTCCTGAATTTATATTTCAAAAAATCACTACCACACTTTGCGACACCTAAATCGCTGTGATGATGCCACCGCAAAGACTTGGCAAGCATTCCCAAGTATTGGGCATGCCGAGGGCACATCCAATCCAGTACCGGTGGTAATCAATATCCCGTCATGCCCTGCAACGTCGCAATACAACCCAATCTAGCGAGATAAAGCCTAATCCACTTGTGCGACTGTGTCTATATATTGCCGTCCATTTCTTGGCTGCATTACCGAGGGCAGTCTATTCATTGAATAAAGGATGATCAATTTAAAATCAAAATCCCGAGAGGTGAGCGGCTTGTTTTGGCCATCGCTTCGGCCTTCTGGAAGGTGTGAGGGATGCCACCCATGTACATGTACCCAAGAGGTAGGTATGGTCTTGTGGCTGAACATGTCAAGACTCAACTGAAAGCGGGTGAAATCTAAATTTGAGTTAGGTACCTGCCAGAGTTTTACTTGCTTGTACCGAGGCATATAAGCATACACGGAAGAAGATACTCGAAATTGTTTTTTTTTCTTTCGTGTCATTCATTGAGAGACAACCGAATTTGAGTTTCATAATACACGGCCAAACATGGCCAACGAGGAGAAGTTTAGAACAGGCTTATGGCTACACCGAGATTATGCCCTCAGACCGGAGCATACTTATATCCATACTGATCCTTCGCATCCTGGACCAGCTTAGCATACTCCTCAAACTGCTGCTTCTTCTCCGGGTCATTCATGCGATCTTCTTTGACCTTGGCATTCGTGAAGGGAAACTCATAGGGGATAGCAAAGCCCTTCTTGACTGCGGGGCGCTCCAGGCAGCGGTTGAGCCACTTCTCGACATTGGAGAAGTTCTTCTCGAGATCGAGGCCGAGCATCTCGGCGCCGTTGACCCAGCCGATGAGGTTGATGTCGGCGATGCTGAACTTGTTGCCGACGAGGTAGTCACGGCCCTCGAGACGTGTGTTGAGCACGCCGTAGAGACGCTCGGTCTCGCCGACGTAGCGCTGGATACCGTAGGCGATCTTCTCCTTGGCGAAGCGCGCAAAGTGATTGGCTTGTCCCCTGTGTCAAGCGTTAGATGTGAAAACTACCTGAGAAAGTAATACGCGGAACTCACTGCATAGGTCCAAGCCCACCGTGCTGCCAGGCCATCCAAGTCTCCGCCTCATCGTACTCATTGCTGTCGACAGGGAAGCTGAACTTGTGCTCGGGATCGTAGCGACGGGTCAAGTAGCCCAGAATAGCAAGTCCCTCGAATACGGGGAAGTCATGGCAATCGTGGTCTATGATGGCGGGGATACGGCCGTTGGCGCCTACGGCCGTGAACCAAGGCTCCTTCTGTGTGTTCTTCATGATGTTGACGGATTGCCACGTGTACTCCTTGCCGTATGCCTCCTTCAACTCCTCGAGTAAGATGCTGGCCTTGTAGCCGTTGGGGGTGCCTAAGTCGATTAGCATGAGTATTCTGCTTATAAAATAACCCTTCTCATGGTTATCTCTTGCACTACACAGTCAGAGTACATACCGAAAGTGAGCAGCTCGATGCCACTCTTGGCGATAAGGCCAGTGGGCTCAGACATTTCTTCTGATTCAAGAGTTTGCGCCTGTGATGGTGGTATTGAAGGGGTTGACCGTATTTGAGAAGAGAGTAAGGCTCTTGAGCTATGAAAAGGTCGTATCGTAGGGAGTGAAGAAGGGTGAATGTAATGTGCATGAGTTGCAGTGCCGGCAGCAATCCGGCTATAGCGGGAGACAAGCAGGGTTCTTATATGCGAGAGCGAACTCAGTTTGGATGACATGATGGGCGAGCGGGGTTTGCATTCAAAGTGCAAAGTACGACCTCCATTCCATTCGGGAGAGGATTGTTTACTCCGTAGGTAATCGGTATTATAATTTGATGATTTGCAAGCACCTGCACCTACATGTACATGTAGATGCCGAGGACCTGGTCTCATTGGTCTCATTGCGGGTCCCACCTACCATTCACAATTATTAATACGGCGCGCGGGATGAGGCCGGGGATCCATCCGTGTCCATTATTAATCACTTCCATTGACATCTAACATCGGGCACATTACGTAGTGTATTATACATTGCTTGGCCGTTGTTGCTACCAAGTTATCATCGAGCTACATACGTAAGTTTTCCTTGTACAGAACTCCGCACACGAGCTTCATAATCCTGATTACTTTTTCAACTGTTGGTCGTGTCTGGGTCAATCAACTCGTCCCGCCCATCCTAGCGTAGTTGCTGCCAATAGTCATGTAGCCATTACTCTTCCATTACCCTCCCTCGTCCGGGATGATCTAGATAACGTAAGGGGCCGCGTTTAGCAGAGGAAGAGAAGATTGTTTGTTTACCAGTATCCACCTCCACCTCGCCGGTATTCGCCCTCGCGCGGATACCCACCACCCTCACGAGGCCCGTAGCCCCCTTCGCGCGGGGGGAAGTCTCGAGGGGGGCGGTCGTACGGTCGCCCGTTGGCATATGGGTCCGGAGCAGGGTAGTCCCGTCGGTATGGGTCCTCGTACCGTCCACGTGGCGGCGGGTAGTCATCGACCGGGCCCCGGCGCGGAGATCGGTAGCGCCGATCATCATAGTATTCACGGCGTGGGCTCCTATCACGGTAGTCTTCGCGATAGCCACGGGGGCTGTAGCCGCGAGGAGGAGGTCGACGATCGTAGCCATCGGGAGGAGCTCCGTAGGGTCGACGTCCCGCTGGAGAGCGAGAACGGCGGTCTCCACGAGGTGGGAAGTCCGGCTGCGTCTGTATGCGATGCTTTTAGCAGACTTCTCTTAGCGTGCCACTCCGATATGCGACTTACATCGGCGACACAGTTGACGCGTTGGCCCTTGAATTCGCGCTGGTCAAGCTTCTCCACGGCAGTCTTCAGGTCAGCTGCAGTCTCGAATTCAACGAAACTGCGATTGGTGAGTTAGCAAGGCGCGCGTGGCTAAGTCAGCAGCGTACGAACCCTCGGCCATTGCCGTCGCGGCCGGTCTCTGAGTAGACAACATCAAGGCTCGACTGGCGAGCAAAGTCTTTGAGATCCTATATCCAGAGTCCATGTAAGTGGAAGTCCAAGGCTGAGTTGTGGCGAGTGAAGGCCAATTGTCCGAAGGGGGCCGGTCAAATCAAATCCAGGGGGATTTTTCTCCTCAACCAGCTCTTGGGCCTGTCCAGGAATCGGAACAACACATGACGATGTTCGAGACGCCGGGCACAGGGAGCCAGGGGTGGTCAGGCGTCGGCATCGCAGCAGCAAGGTGCATGCGGGGCCAGCGAGGTACAAATCCATGGGGGGATCAGAAAAATAGATGGGTGGAGAGTGAGTGTCCAATGGAAAAACGGGGAGTTCAACAGACCTGCCAGCTGGTATCATTCGGGAGTCCGGTGATTTGCATGCGGAAGGGAGTGCGACGCGGGCGTGGAGCGCTGCGCTCGTGGCCACCAAAGGCCTCGCGCTGTCGGGAGCCTCGTGCGAACTGGACGGTCAGGCGCTCGCCCATGAAGTCGGATCCATCTTGTCGCCATATCTATTAGCCAGGAACACTACGGGAATGAAGGTCGAAACGGCCGGGAGAGAGTCCGAGACATACGGAAAGCTGGAGTTGGAGATTGTCAGCACAATAGTCATGATGGGGTGGGACATTGTGGGAGTGTAGGTACCTGGGACCACGTCGCGCGCGTCCATGGCATCTTTGTATTCGATGAAGCCGAAGCCATTCATCAGCTTGATCTCAGTGATTTCGCCAGTGCCATGGGTTGCAAAGTGTGCCTCGACATCCTGCTTAGTGGCTGTGGAATTGCTGCTCAGCGCTCGTCGGGGTTTTGGTGTTGGAGGGGGCGCTATTGCTTACCGCCTTTGGGCAGGTTTCCCAGATAAAGCCTGGTGGCGGAGACCTCGGTAGAAGCCATGTCCAAAGCAAGAATCAATCAGGTCAGATCAAATCAAGGCGGCAAGGTAATCCGGAAGGAGAAGCCTGGGAAGGAGAGCACAGGGCAAGGACAGAAGGGAGTTCAGCCTTGTGTTGGCGGTTCAGCCAAACGAGCTATGCCAAGGTACCTAAGTAAAGTGTATGCACTGCAAAGTATGTGATGATGCCCAATTGATTGATGCGAAAGATGCGAAAAGCAAGATAGGCGAATCCAAGTATGTTTGGGCGACGAGTTTAGGTAGGTAGGTAGGTATGGGTAGGCAATGCTTTTGGGGGAAACACCCGTCAGCTTTGGCTGGTGGTGGTGAGGGGGGGGGGGGAGGAGGAAAGCAGCGAAGCGAGCTTTGCCTGCCTTCCTAGGTACATATACATATGTACATGAATGTAGTCAAGGTTCAGCCGGTTCCATGTAAACTTCAATGCGATCATGCAAGCCGACAAAAAGTCTAAGCGCTACCACAATCGGATCATTGTCTGCTGCATCTGACAGGGCCTACCCATCACCGACCAGGTAGGTAAGAATTTATCACCTGTGATTCGTGGCAAGCTGTTCGCCACCTCCACACCAGATCAAAGAGCTACATAGTAATAAAGCTGTCATGCTTATTACCTTGTATTATTTTATTAGGCCAGTTTACCTTGCAGGGCCAGACTTCGGTAGTATGAAGATGAGAAGTAATTTTCATGCTTTCCCCTGTGGATACCAACTAATAATGCTAACTGCTAAATACCTATTGCCATGGCTACAAGTCCTTGCAAGTCGTCTCTCTGCTATTCAATTAGAAGTCAGATCGTCATCTAGAATACCTATATTTACGATATGTCGAATTATGAATATGTTCTGTAACCCCTGACTCTTCTTAATTGCCTAAGACAAGCCAATATGCACAAGCCTTGACCAAAATTTAGGTTGTACCCATCTTCATAAAACACACGGGTACCTCATCGATGACAATCTGATTTCAGCTTGGAAAGGGAGTTCACTGCTACCTAGGTATGTGGTCAGAGATCTATCTCTCTATCTATGTAAGTATATGTAGATAAGCACTCAGACAAAGCACCGCTGTCTTTTGTTTTGATCACATTGCGCAGCCCATCTCCATCACATAAACGCCGCCCCATCAAGGTGCAACCAAACCGCCCGCTCCCAAAACCCCAACTCCATTGCTATGCTGGAACCTGTTGAACTTAGGACTCAAGAAAGAGAATATTCACTAGTTCATCTACAATCGTAAACACCAAATGCGAACTGCGATACGTGTCAGTATGAATCATCAATTGTTATAACAAGCTCATGAGAATGCATATTACTTACTTCAATCTCGGGTTGTTCAGTGTCGCAAAGATGCGCCGGCTCGCCGCCTGGGCATTGACCCGGCCAACCACGTTGGCCGCAAGGTCAGGCACTAACGTCGCCAGCATCAGACTGGCTTCTCTGCGAGTCTTCGATTTTTCTATTCCCGTCCGCGGTACTCTGTTTCTATTGAGCTGACCCTGCGGCCACATGCTATCCCTCAGGAGCCCAATGTATTTGAGAATAGCTTCTTCTTGTACCAACGTCTTGAAATTCTCGCGAACCTTTTTCTCTATCGTCCCGCCCAGCATCTGATGGAGCACTACCACCACCGCTCGCCCACGTAGCCAGTTGTTTCCCCGGTTGAGACCGAAGATCTCCAGGAAGATGTCGCATATCGGCTTGATGAAAGGCTCAAGTTCCTTGTTCTCAAACGCATTGAGCTCTGCCTCGGCTTCTGCCGCCGTGAGCACGTCCTCGCCAACATTGAGGGGCACCGTGCTCATCTGGTTGGTTGCCGCCGCGATCAGGTTCTGCCCGGCAAGAGAAAGCTGGTCGAGCACAGGGATGTTGCCCAGTATATCCTCCATCCCGTCAGTCACCGAGTCGTAGAGCCGTGTGATCATGTCTTTCTTGTCCTCACGACTCATCAAATCTTCGCCCTCCATGATGGCACTCTGAGAAAGGAAGGCTCGTAGATCTCTACTCCGGCATACGTCGGGGAGCTGCAGAAGCTCTTGTAAGTAGTGCTCTAGCGCCTCGCGTCTCTTGCGGAGAAAGTCCGCTTGGAGCTTCATGACCATCCTTCGCCGCGGGAAATCAAGATTCCGGACGGACGGATACCTCTGCCGCAGCTTCTGGTGAAGCTCGTGAAACTCGCTGTAGCGTCGCGAGACTACCCATGTAGCTGCCGGCATCTTTTCCCCTGCATTCCTCTGCACCTCGACGATGTAAACGGCGAACTCTTTACCGTCATTCTCGCGGCCCACCTGTATAGATTTAATCTGGATTGAAGCGCGGCCGTAGAGACTATTGTCACTCTCTTGTAAGACGTATTGTTGCCTTTGGAGTTCTTTCCTCCGAAGTTCTCTCTGTAGACTAGCTTTAGACTTGCGCAGGATGCGCAGTTCTGCCGTGTTATTGGTCAATTCTGCTTTCTTCGTCAAAGACTCAAGAACTGCTTCTTGAGCGACAAGTCGGTCGATATCATTGGTAAGAACAGTAATGGCCTCCGCTAGACCCAAATCGCCTGGGGCGGCTTCGTGCACCTCATCCTCAGCGTCGCTGAGATTTTCTGCGTCATTGCCATCTTGCTCGTCAGAAAGATGCTTCTCCTCGTCAGCGAAGAGATCGTCATCCATGAACACACCAATCCTAGATGCCGCGCTCACAAGTCCCAGCGATGCGAGACTGGGCTTTTCCGCCTCCTTGCCTGCCGCAAAAAGCGGACCTTGCATATCAATAGGCCCCCTAGCCGATTGGTTGTCGTTGCTAGAGAACAGGCTAGCGGTCTCATCTTCCTTGCCGAATAAAGACTCGCGCAGGTCTTCAGCAGTCTGGGGACGTTCGTCTTCCATGATGTCCATGAGGGCTGCCTCCATAGCCTGAACAACTTTTGTGTCTGGAGTGTTCTTTGTTTCTTGGTCCAAGCTTGGCACCGAGTCTCCCAGAGGGTCGTTTTCTATATCATCATCGTCATCAAAAAGAGGAGCTGGAGAGCTTTCATCTAAGGATCGTCTCCCGGAGTGGCCATCCGGACTGGATGTACCATTAGTACCCGTAGTCTTCAGGTCCGTGGCAGACATGCCTCTCCGAATTTGAGAAGGGATAGTTAGCTTAGGGTTGAGCCGGGTAACAGGGTTTGGCTTCAAAGAGTATGAATTTGGAGCTTTGTGGAGCTGTGGGCTCGTTGAAGGTCCTGCATGTTGCGAAGGCAAAACCATAGCCTTGGAAGCTTCTTCAGCTGCCAGGGCCTTGTAAAAGAGGTCGGATTTCTTGAATGCTTGAAGGTATCTGGACTGCATATCTTCCAAGACTACGCTCTGTATCTTGAGTACAGCACGACGTGCTCTGTAGTACTGTTCTGGCGTAGCTGCTTTCCCGGCCTCGAGGAAATCTCGGATAGGCTTTCGCGAGGCAGGGGCTACTTTGAGTTCTGGACGGGAGAGGTAAGCTTGGTCAATCTGAGCGAGATCAACGCGATCAGACTCAGTCCAAGGGGCAAGGGATGAAGGGAGCTGGTCGTCATCGGCAGTGTCATCCTCGAGCGGGTTTCGAAAGCCGTCTACAACGAGCCAGAACTGGACCAGCGGCATACGGTGTTGCCTATCCATGTATTCCATGAAGTATGAAAGGCCAGATGTGTCACGTAAGATATCGGCGAGAGATGCATGCTCCAGCCGAGAAGTCGTGATCTGGGGAGGATGGTTCGGCGTGGGTATCTGTCGCCTGTCGCCGCCGGCAGCCAACTGCTGTACCCTCTGATCAAGCAATCTCTTGCCCATCTCTAAACGGCGCAGATAGACGTGCTCCTGGCCGGGTTGCTGCAAGTCTTTTTTCAACTGGCTGGCGACTTCACTACGAAATCTCCGGGCATCGGAGAGGTTATTGACTTTGCGGATTACGCGAACAAACTTCTCGAAGCGACGCTCTCCATCTCCGGGGGAAAGTCGCGGGAAAGCAGCTGGCTTGGAAGAGCTTGGAGTTGGGACAGCATGAGCATCCAAGGCAGCACGCAGTTTACGGACAGTGGAACGGTCTTGCAGCATAGTGCGTCCGTAGTTCTCCAGCAACTGATTCCACGTATCAGGCTCGGAGAGCAACTGGACGACTGGGAACAGCACGGCGCACGAGACGATTTCGCGAATGATGGTGAGAACGGCACGACTATCTAGCAGCCGGTCGGGGAGGACCTGAGGCAGAATGGAGGCGACGATTTGACGCAAGTGGTCTTGTTGTATAAGCTTGGTGTCGGAATAGGTCAAGGATGCGGCGGGGTGTATCTTTCCATCACGGTACTTGGCGGCAATGGCGAGATCCAGCTCGTCGGACTCGGTGATGTCTCGGTTCAGCTTCCGACCACGCACAGCTCTCTCGGCGTCGTAAGCATCGCGGAAATGCGCAGTCAATATGGGGACCATGCGACTGGTAACGATTTCGACAAGGTCAACGCCAAGTAGTCGGTCTCGTATGGCGAGGAGGGCATGGCGGATGGCCCTGTCAACGTCGTTGGCGAAGACGGGGTTCTTGCTGATGTTGGAGTACCACGAGTTCACGAAGTCTCGGAGGATCAGGTCGAGCAAGCAATCTAAGGCGAGAGATACAGCGGGAGAGTCTTGATAGAGGGAGGGTTTGGTGTAGACCTGTCGCGCGCGCAGGGCAGCAACCTCATTCCGCCAGACGTTTCGGTTCGCAAAGGTGACACCAGGCGGTCGGGCAGATCTGCGCCCCGGGCGATATGCGGAATTGCGGGAGGTTGTAAGAGTTAAGGCAAGGGCGGCAAAGAGGGCGACGACAAAGCCGAGAACGAAGGCATGGGCGGTCCATCTTATGCTGGGGATCCAACTCACAGCACACCCCCAGGCGATGAAACAGACGACGCCGGCGATAGCAACATCTCTCACCTTAAGGGCCATAATCTAGTTCAGGTCGGCGTGTTCGTCGCGTCATCGTAGTCTCGTCAACTAACCCGCAGTATGATTGAATCAAAAGAGGGAATTCGGTTTGAAGGGATGGGTGTGGTATTCGAGTCGCATAATAAAGATGATGTACTTGTTGGTGGTGTGAAGGAAAGATACGGTACCTACCTTGCTATTCCGCACCCTCCTCTGTACCGTACAGCTACCTAAGGTATCTCCCGAGGTGACGTGGGTGGTAACCCCCTGTACATAGTGGAATGCCGGCCCCTCGGTGCTCAACCCCACTAGGTATGGATATCACTATTGAAACATCTACCTAGGTATTTATTAAAACATCGAGCTGCCTCTTGGCTGCCTCTACTCCGTATAGCTACTATCCCCCGCCCTTCGACACATCTTTCTCCTCCGCCTTTTCTGTCTCTCCCCCATCTTCCGGCCTTCTTTTTCAGATAAGACCCGGCTGCAATGCCTGTATATACACACACAACAAGAGCGCCTAGGCGTCGCCTACTTCAGAGTAGAGCCAGACAGACAGCCAGGCATAGCACCTGAGAGGTATCACTTGCAAGAAGCAGCAGCAGCAGCTCCATCTCTCGATATTTTTAATCAGTCCCTTACTCATCACCAAGGAGGATCCTCGAGCCGTCTAAACAATGCTATCAGTTTCTGGCCCTCATTCCGCTCGACCTTCTTGCCCTCTTCTGTCTCCACCTTCATTATCTCCACACAGACATCTGCCTCTTGCTCTTCCTGGGGGATCCTCTCGAACGAAGGGTGGGCTTCCAAGTGTCGGACCATCCATTCGTGTAGGTCATCGACGTCTGTGATCGTGTACAGAATCCCGCCAGGCTTGAGCACATAGGCATATTCCGAATTGAGGGTTGTCGACACGATGCGCGCTTTGTGTTTCCGTTGTTTGAAGTGCGGGTCGGGGAAGCAGATGAAGATCTTGGATAGCTGGCCCTTGCGGAAGAAATTGGGCATGAACTTCATCGTGTTGGCCCGAAGACAGCTTATGTTCTGGTAGAGCTTGGTGCCCTCGTTCTGCCCGCGTAGGGCCTCGATGCGATGCTGGACGTACTCGGCCACCGACGTCCGGATCTCCATGCCTACGAGGAGTGTGTCGGGTAGCACCGGGGCCAATGCGACGAGCAGCCCGCCGAATCCGCACCCGATGTCGACCACCTCGATTTCTTTGGTCTCGGCTGATGTATTGGGGTCGGGAACGAAAGCCGGGTAGCAGGTAGACCAGTCCATGTCGTTGGGGGTTTTCGGGCTATGTCGCATGACGTGAATTAGCAGATATGACAAGCCCGTACACACATACACATACACACACACAGAGAGAGAGAGACGCGCGTACTATTCCAATCTGTGATCTGAAAAGACATTGGCATGGGCTCTTTGACGGTAGAATTTCTTCTTGGGAAGACCCAGAGGCTCGTCCTCTCTCAGAGCTTGGCGGTAGAGCGCTCTCTTTTGCCTTTTGTTGACTGGTTCCTCCATCTTACTCGGTTCGTCGTGATGGTTTGGTCTAGGCAAAAGGAACAATGTCTCGCTTAGTAGGTAGATGACGAGTGATTGAGATGTGTAAATACAGCTTCAAGTCGCAAAGAGTGTTGTTTCTCTGTCTACATATAGATAGCTCTTCCACAAAAAAAAAAAAAAAAAAAAAAGCAGTGACTGGGATTGTCGCTATTACCGTACTGAATTACTTCGTAGCATGGTGTAGTGGGGTCGAAGTCAAGGCGGGGCTTCAGAATGGATAACAAGGGGTAGGTATGTACGGTATGTACTAGCTTAGGTACTCAGTACATTGCCGGATGGTGGGGTGTGCAACGCTCTGTTGCCGGGTCAACTGCCACTTTTGTTGTGCTGCATCATCCATCATCCTTGGCTGAGATCGGAGCTTTGCATTGCAGACATTTCAGCTTCTAGACAAACATCTCTTTTTCTCTTCCAACTTGTTTCTTCTATCCCGACACTCTCGATGCATTTGCTGCTTCTAACCAGTTTCTTGGTTGTTCAGTTGCTTCGCTGAGCCGTCCACGGCATAGCATCATTTTCAGCATACCGTCCATTGATTGATTGATTTGTTTCACTTCCGGACTATCTTCTTTTCTTATAGACATGGCTTCCGTCAATCCCATCCCGCCCCCAAAAGATGCTCGTCCGCATCATCACCATCATCAGCGATCTAAGTCCAGTGTCTTGCCGTCTTTCGTCCATCGACGCAACAATTCTGACGCATCAGCTCTGATGCCCTCCCCACTGTCACCCATCACCACTCATACCCAAGACAGCATGGCTCTGCCCGACTTATCGCGTCCACCCGCTCTCGGCGAAATCCAGAACCAAGCTGCTTCCGGCTCCAGATCACCCACGAGACCCGACCGTTCGAGATCACCCGCCAAGTCCAATTTCTTTCTCGGTACCCTGAAGTCTGCCGCCTCCAAGGCCCCAGAGCCCAAGGCTAATGACGACGCTTTGCTTCCGAAACCCAAAAAAACAAAGTCGTCCACAAATATCGCCGGCTTCCTCACCCGTCCCAAGAGTCTGAAGAATCTACACAAACTTGCCAGCGACGCCGAAGCTCCCCAAAAGAAGGACAAGGAGAACCAGACCCCTCCTTCCTCCATCTCACCACAGGAGTTCACTAGACCCCCAATCTACGCCCAGTTCTCCAGTGGCACTTTGGAGCATCAGCATGGTAACGATGTATTCGGCAATGCTTTTGCTGCAGACACTTCTATCCGCCAACAGGTGAACAAGGCTGAGATGAAACAACGTCCCAAGTCCTATCATCCACAATCTCCGGCGCCAGTCACGAATGGCCCTCTCGCCAAAACCCAAAACGGGTTGAGGAACCTCGTCCACGGAAACGGGTCCGGGACGGGCTTGACGCAGAAGGACTCGCTTGAGCTCATCCTCGATCCCAAGGATGTGGCAAAGCACCTCGAGGATATGTTAGATCGACGCAATATTCCAGAGAACCAGAGATACAAAATGCGAAACCTTTCAGACACCATCAAGATGGAATTCATTCGCCAGGACTGGGCTGAGACGCGAGGCTCACATTCAACACGCCCCAACAGTCATGGTAGCGATCATGGTGTGAGCCCTCCCCAGGATAAGGGCAGCCAGGAGAATAACACAAAGAAGTCGAGAGGACGGAGTTTCACCCTGACCCGTAGCCGTGCCAAGAAGGCGGAATCGACCTCACCCGTGAAGAAGTCCAAAGGAGAGGGCACTCTGGGCCGGCACTTCAGAACTCGGTCGACGGAGAGTGTTGCTAGTGAGCGCCCCTCTTCGGCCGGTTCCAGCTCAGGCGGCGGAATATTGTCCAAGATAAAGCTACAGCAAGGACCTGTCGACTACGTGAATTACTTACGTAAGGCCCAGCAGCCCGAGTTGGTTGAGGTGGGCAAACTGCACAAGCTTCGGCTTCTGCTGAGGAATGAGACCGTCACTTGGACCGAGGAGTTTATACGCCAAGGCGGAATGGAGGAGATCGTGGCGCTTCTGTACCGTATCTTGGCTGTTGAGTGGAGGTAATGCTCCTTTAGGTGATGCCCAGTCTATCAAAATCACTAACATGTCATTAGGGAGGAACACGAAGATGCGCTCTTGCACGAGGACCTTCTTTGCCTCAAGGCCTTGTGCACCACAGCTCTTGCAATTCAGTACCTTCACTCGGTCCAGGCGACGCTCTTTCCGGCTCTACTAAACATGCTATTTGATCCGGAGAAGAAGGGCCCAAGCGAGTTTACCACTCGAGCTATCATCACCTCAGTGCTGTTCACATACATTCGGTCTGCCGCCCCGGAAGACCGACCGGCCCGTGCGCGGGTTGTGCTTGGACATTTACGGGACCCGGTGCCCAAGGAAGAAGACCGACCTCTAGAATTCGTCCTCGAGATGCAGCGGGAGCGTCCGTATCGTGTGTGGAGTAAGGAAGCCACCAACGTCACGAAGGAGGTCTTTTGGATTTTCCTCCATCACTTCAATGTTGTCTATCTAGCACGGAACAAAGAACCCAGGGCTGTCGACAGCTTGACCTACATGCAGACTCACTTTCCACAAGAAAGGCCACCTGTTCCAGCAGCCCCCTATGTCGGTGGTGTGGAATGGGATGCAACAAACTACCTGGCTTCCCATCTCGATCTTCTCAACGCCATCATCGCCTGTACCCCGACAACCGGAGAGCGCAACGAGCTCCGGAGCCTCTGCCGTATCTCAGGATGGGAGCGATGCATGGGGAGCAGTTTACGGCTCTGTAAGGAGAAGTTCTATTCCCACGTCCATGACGGCTTGAGGACGTGGCTCGCGGCTGCAGCCGAAGACGGATGGGATGTAAGGGATGTGCGGTACGGTCCCTCGGAGCCCCAAAGCCCGTCGAAAAAGCAGGCAAGTAAGGCAAAGAACGAGCCAGCTGCTCCCAAGATCGACATGCCCAAGCTCGATCTGGGTCTGGATTCTCCAGTGAAAAATTCGAGCACGGATTGGCTATCTTGACGAGCAACGCCTCCATGACCACGTCACGACTATGGAGTGTTTCCATTGCTGCGATCCCGAGATAACCGCAGCTTTGGTGCAAAAGTGCTTATGAACAGCATGGGAATGCCGCGGCTGAAGGAGAAATTAAGAAACTGCACGATTTCTTTCCTTCTCCAATGTACATTGTTGTCTGCGGGTGTGATTTATGTTGGTTGTCTGTTCCCTGCTGGTTTGAACCCGGTTGTTTTTATGAGATAATGACTTTTCAATTTCGGGGTTTTCTGGTCTTCTCCTGGCTATGGATCTCTGTCTCCTTTTTTTCCCTTACTCTCCTTCGATATGGACTGCTACATCTTTGTCGTCGACCCCAGTCCCTCCTTTGTCTCCCTCCGGTGGGATAAGTGTGTGGGTGTTGGGGTGTTTGTGTGGTTTTAGTAATGGCATCGGCATGGCATCGGCATCATTGGCAAAGGAATAAAACCAGAGAGAGGAGGGGATGATGACGAAGATATGTGGCACGAGACAGAACGAATCAAGGCCGGTCACTCTTCAAAAAAGACAATTACTCCAAGTGGGTCTCTTCATGCGTGATGATGTTGAGGGTTCAGACTGGCTCGCAGGATGGGCCTACCCGTAGAGCCGCGATACGGGTTTGCTAGGGGGACATCCGGCGACTGGGTTCCTGCATGATGCTGGACAGACCGGTCGAACAAGGCAGGTTGCAAATCGGTTGCCATGGTATGCAAGTCCTAATCTGGAGGGTCTCGACACAAATGGGTATGTGTCATGGTGCTATAGCGAGGCCCAAGTATAGCGCGAGGGCGGAAGTGTTAAGACTTAATAGTAGACCGGTGGGGTCGGGTGTTCAGCCTCCCGGTGTTGTACAAATACAGTGTGTGGATGAACGAATAACTAAGCCCTGGGGTGACGGAATGCCCCGCGGCGAAAGCAGCCTCTTCTCCGCCACCTCGACTATTTCATCACCATCTCCGACACCAACACCACCACCAACACCACCACCACCACCACGAACCACCACTGCTACTACCTCCCGCTCTTACCGCTATTGCTCTACCTACCTAACTATTTGCGTCTGCCTGTGCATGTGTCGAACGAGTGTCTAAGTGTGGACCCCCCCCTCTCATTCCCCTTTGGGCCGTAGCAACGGCCAACGTCCTCCAACTTGGACCATTAGCGGCCCACATCCCACACCAACATACATTAAGTTGAGACTCTCTGCAAGCCGTGCCGTCCCGGACTTCGCTGCACATTGGGACCCTGCCTACCAACAGACGGCCATAACCCACCCGGGACGTCTCTCTTCTCACAAGCCATGTCTATCAAGTATCTCTCACTCTTTTCTAACCTACCCCTCTCCCTTTGTGGAGAGGCCCCCATCCGACTTGTACACACTTATACTCCGTACCTACTTGCCTCTCTCCCTTTTATTACCCTCTTCCTCTCCACAGATCCCGACTCTGCTTGAGCCGGGATTACCATCACAACGAGCATGGATTACGGGCTCCATGACCAGCATGCCTCCTATATCCTGAGCCAGAGCAACCGCGACGACGAAGAAGAGACTGACTTGGATGCCAGCTGGGTGATGCTGTCTCGTGACGGCGAGATCGAGCCACTACCCCATGAGAGTATACTGCATAAGACCAGGGGCCGCATAGCTCTGAGCATTACAGCCCCAGCGCAGCCGCCCGACATCGTTGCTCTAAACATCAGGAGCGACAACGGCATAGCCTACATAACTAACCAAAGAGTGAGACTCCTGGACTCGCCTCGGGAACTATGGGCTAATCTCCCTGTTAGGTCATATACCTACCGTCCAACCCTACGGAACAGTTTAAGTCTTTCTCCAGCAAGATTCTAGGATGCCAGGACGGTCGTATGCGTTCGTCTTGGGTCGGGCCGTGGTACTGGGAAGCTAGCGTTCGACCCGTCCCGGACGGTAATGGTACGTATGACATTGCTCATTGCTCAACTATTACTTTACTAACATTTGATTCTATCTAGTAAGTACACGTGAAAGTCGTGGCAGTCTCGTGGGGCTATACTCCAGGTAGCTACAGACGTCTATAGGGCTGACACGGTATTCTTTCCATTGGACTGGCAGATTCCGCCGGATTATCCGTTAGTGACGCTGAGATTGACCTTCAAAGACGGCGGTTTCAGCGAGTTTGAGTCCAAGTTCGTGGAGCTTAAGCAGCGGCTTCACCATGCTGCGCAGGTTGCTGAGGAGTCAGGACAGCGAAACTGGGCCCTCACGGTACACGACGAGCAGTTACCAGAATACTCGGCGGCGCAGAGCCAAGGCGCATCACCAAGCCGGGCTCAACCACCAAACACAAGCGAGGGCGCACGTGAGAGAGCTCAAAGCACACCAGACGAGCCACCGCCCGACTACGACGAGGCACAGGCACAAGCGGTGAGCATGCAGTTGGACGAACGGTTACGGTCAGAAGCGGAACGACGGTGATAACTAGTCACAAGGGCAGCGTGTGGTGGAGAAATCTCACATCAGAAATTTGGCCGGTTATATTCCGGTGACAAGGCAGATTGTGACCGATGAAAGATGCATATACTTGCCACACCCAAGCGAACTGGCTCTGAGAGGAGGTGCGGTGCCATGGCTTTATTAGGGTTGCGGTTGCGTGATTAGCCTGATAAAAGGCTAGCGCCGATCATTACGCGGCGAGGGAGAGAGCCATCAGAATCATTAGCTAGCCTCGTAGTATATAGCTGTATACTCAGAGCCTCAATTCATAAGAACGAGAATGAACAGCATTGTTAGGGCGGACCTTAGTACCCAGTATATACTTACAGAGGCATGTTGGAAAAGGGACTCATCTGAGCATGTTGTTAGGAGGTGGAGGGGTGAGAATACATAGCCCCATAGCCATCTACCCGGAAATAAAAGGATAGTTCTGTTCTTGGGCAAGCCAGGCAAGCTTTCACCCAATAGTCCGTAAAGATGCCGAACTTGGCCAGTCTCGTCCGAGGTTGCAGATCACGTGACAGCCAAGCTTCGGCCAATGGGACCTTGTCGTTTGGCGATGCTCATAAATTTCTCAACCCAAACACATCACCGACTCACCTATCTCCTTCGCCCACAACCAGCCATTGGATCACCATGACTTTCTGGGACGCCATCTCCGACCTCGTCGACGCTGCTACGCCATGGAGCACCGCCGAAGCCGAGGCCCCTCCCCCTGAGGAGAAGGTACACCGCCCAGTGTCAGCTACCATGAGTGCCATAACTAATCTGCAGAAAAAAGGACGCCCCCGAGAGCCAAGACGAGGGAACCGACGACGATTCCAAGGCCAGCGACGACGAGCCTGCCGCTGACGACGAGAAGGAGGAAGCTTCGGAAGACTCTGAGGAAGCTGAGGGAGAGGACGCCGAAGAGGAAGGCGAGGGTGAGGAAGAAGAGGAAGAGGAGGACGAGGAGGAGCTTGAGGACCCCAAGGAGAAGCTCGAGGAAGGTCAGCATACATACACGCGACACCCTTGTTACACATTTTATATGGAACAATTGACCGCTGACGGTTTGTTGTATCGCGAATCCAGAGTGCAAGGAGTCCAAGCAGTGCGCGCCTGCTAAGCACCACTTCGATGAGTGTGTCGAGCGCGTCACAAACGCCTCGGATGATGCTGAGGAGAAGGAAGACTGTGTCGAGGAGTGTAAGTCCAGTCCCGTTCAACCATCGCCCCGGGAGAAAAAACGAAAGAGAGAGAAAAGCTAACAAGATGCCGATCCTGGCAGTCTTCCACCTCGCCCACTGCGCCGCCCAATGCGCGGCCCCTAAGCTCTGGTCCGTCCTCAAATAAAGGAAAGATGTCGAATCCTCCCGCCGTTATAGACTCCCCTGATAAGAAGCAAACAATCATACAATCAATTCCTGCACCTCGGTCGGTTGGGCGACGGTGATATTGTGTAATACGACTTCCCTGACATAGCTTCCGGGCTGTCTGTCTCTCTCTCTCCTGTACCATAGCACTGCATTTTTCCACCTCATAAATAGACGTCTATTCATTTCATACTTTGTGTCATGATTTTGTCTTGTCCCTCTATATTCCTCGCTCATCAGAGATATGGGTATGATGCTCAACTCAACTTGACATCTTCAATTCCTGGACAGCTCGAAATCCATGGAAATATTCGAAACGAGTGCATGCGAAGTGCCTATCAGCTTCTACGCGCAGCTTATCTCAGCATCTTCCTCCTTTTCTGGACAGCCTAAAATATCAATGGAAAAACGCGAGATAGCACGTAGCTACCAATGCGTGATAATAAACCCGACAATATGGTTACTGAGGTGTTTCATCCCGCCTATACCTGGATGCAGGCTGCCGATGAACATATGTCCACATCATACGTCCGAGTCATGTGTAAATTTATCAACATCCACGGTTTCAGCTTGTCACAGGGTATGGAAGTGCCATGAACAGATAGACAGGAGAAGGGAATCAAGAGTACGGAACCACTAGGGCTGACCAAAAACATCACTGACCTGCACGAATGACTGACTTGTATTGAACTGGAATCTCACAAACTTTCGAAAAGTCCCAATCCATGTTTGCATGAGAGCCGCGCGGTTGTTATTAAGGGCGTGTCCTCTAGGATTTCGGGAGATTGGAAATCCGTAACTTCGAGATTTTGCTGTCTATATTACTATGCCATTTTAGGCAAAATATGGACATATGGCGCTTTTTGTACCTGTTGTACCTATTTAGGCTCGAAATAGACTAGTTAAATTGAAAAATCAGCATTTCTAATACTTTATAATATAACATAGTTTTTTATAATAATATTAATATTTTATAGTATATTTAATATTTATTATAATATAACTAATTTAATATATATAATATTAATAATAATAGCTAAAATTTATAATATTTTTAATAATATAAAATTATAAACTAACGTTTATAATATTAATAGCAATAATATTATAAAAAATAAAAGTTTTAGTTTTATAGAAGCTTTTATAAAAATATAAAATTAGTAGTTTACTATAAAAAAATATATTTAATTATTTATTTTCTTATTTTATAAAAAGTTAAATAATAGTTGCTAAATTTAATTAATAGTTTAACGTTAATATCGATATTATCGTTTAAAACTATATATATAATATTATTTTTATTAAATAAGCCGTTTTATAGTTTATATTTTTATAAAAACTTAAATATATATAGATTTCTGAAAATATTATATTTTTTATTTTAATATTATATTTAATATAAAAAGTAAGTTTTATTATATTAAAAAAATTTAAAATTAGTAATAAAATAAACTAAAAGCTAATTTAAAAATACGTTTATTAATAGTTTCGTAATAAAAAGTTATTTATTTTAATTTTACAACTTATTAATATAATATTAAAAATAAAATATAAACAGAAAAAAAATAATATATATAAATTTTATATTATATTAATATAAATAAAATATTTTAATATTAAATTTAAATTATATAAAACTATAAAAATAATATTATCGAATAAAAAAAATTAGAAATATTATTTTATTATAGGCAAAAATAAAAGCTACGCTTAATTATATAATAAAAATATATCTATATATTAAAAATATATAGAAATTTTTATTAATAATATTATTATTAATAAAAACGTTATTATTATAATATATTAACAAAATTTGGAAACTAGATCGATTAATAGCAATAGTAATAGTAGCGTTAATAGCGTTAGAAAATAATATTTTTAAAAAAAAAGCAGAAATATTAATAAATATAATATTATTAATAGTATTTACGGTGGCTATTTTTATATAGATTTATTTATTTACGTTTTCCGATATTTTATTATTAATAATAGTAGTTTTACAAAATATAAAACGATATCGAAAATTAAACGTATTTTTTAAAACTATAAAAATATTAATAAAAATACTAAAAGTAATAAAAAATATAAATAAAATATTAAAAAATATATTAATATAAAATAGTAGCAATAATAAAAAATAAATATATAAAATTATATAAAAATTAAATTTAAATATAGAAATTAAAAAAATTGCAAAAATAATATTGTTAAATAAATTTAATATAATTAATATATTAAATTTAAAAATATATAGTAATATTAAAAATTTTTAAAAATAATATTTTAAATATATAAAAATAAATAATATTTAAATCGAATATAATAATAGGTTTTATATTTACTAATTTTAATAGATTTAATATTTATTTTAAATAATTATATATATAATTAGTTATAAATATTAAAATTTAACATATTTTTGCGATTTTTTAAAGCAATTTTAAAGCTATTATTATTAAAATTTAGTTATATAACCTATTTTTTATTAATATTATATTTTTATAATTTATTTAAATATATTTAATAATCTATTTATATTTATATAAAAATATTATTTTTTAATTTATCTATTTCATTTTTTGTATATTTATTTTTTTTATTTTTAAAAAGCTATCTATTTGTAGCTTTTTACTATAGTAATATTTTAAAAATAGTTTTTATAATAAAGCACCGTTAATACTATTTATTTTATAGTTATAATATAAAATTTAACCTTTTTTTTATATCGTTATCAAATAGCCGTTTATAGTAAATAAAAGCTATAAAATTATATAATTTTATAAATATATATATAATTTTTGCTTATTTTTTTAGAAAATATTTTAACGCTAAAACCTGTATTATTTTCTATTTTTTTTTTAATTTGCTGAACGTTTTTTTAATTATAATTTGTAGCGATAAATATTTAAAGTTAAATAATTTTTTTTTAAAAGCAGGTTTTTTTCTTATCGTTTTTTACTCTTTTAAATAATAGTAAATATATAAATATAAACATAAATAGCCCTTTTTATTAAAAAAGCCGGTATTTATTAACTAGTATTTATTTATAAATATTATAAAACTGTTTATTTTTGATAATTTTATTATTTATTTATTATATATTAATTTTTTTAATTTAATATATATATAATTAAAAACATTATTATAGTTAATAATAATTATTATATTTTACGTAGTATATTTTTTTTTATAATAATATTATTTTTATAATTATTATAATATATATATATAAATTAAAATATTATTAATTAATCTAATATAGTATTAAAAATAAAAATAGTATTTTAGTAATTATAAAATTTCCGGCGCTATTTTATTAATATATTAAAGTTTAATAAAATATTTAAATAGTATTATTATTATTTTTAATATTTAGCTAAAAAAATAACTAATAATATTAAATAAATAATATTAAATAATATTTATTTATCGATAAATTTTATTTTATATATAAATTTATATAAATATTATTATTTTTTAACGTATTAAAATATAACGTTTTTTTATAAAATTAATATTAATTTTTAGCTATTAATATAATATTATAAAAATAGCTTTTATAATATATAATATATTATAAAATTTTTTTTTATTATATATATATAATAATTTACTAATATAATATTTTTTTTAATAAAATTACTAGTAATATTAATATTAATATTAAATATTATAAAAATTTTTAATATTAATAATAGCTTATTTTAACTATTACTATTTAATTTAACTATTATAGTTATTATTGTTATTAAAAATAGCTATATTTATAATATTATAATAGCTATTATAGCTATTTTTTATGCTTTCGATAAATTAACTATAATAAAATATTATTAGAAAAAATAGGGTTTTACTAAAGGGAAAAATAAGTCTCTAATTTTACGCCACCTCTTAAAAACGGCGTAGAGCTAAAGATTTGTTTTTTCTCTAATTACGAAAATTTAGCCTTAAAAAGGTAAAATGTTTATCTAAAAAAAGCTAAATTGCCAAGTATATTGATGCTATATCTTATTTTGATGAGAAATAAGCATTTTATCCATTTTTATTAAAATATACACCAGAATTTATATATACGCTACTATATATATAGTTACTGTGTGTAATAGCGCGCTTTGGCGATACATTCGATGAAGGGCAGAGGGTCAGACACAGCCTAGAGGACACGCCCTAAGAGGATCGGAACATTTAGCCGGGTGCGTGCGGGAAAGGGTCAGACACTGGTTGACTGAATAGGATCTAGCTGGCTTTTCGCTTTTCTTCCAGACCAGAGCATATCCTTGCTATGGCAAGACAGTGAACCTGTGTTGAGAAGAGGTATCAAGTTATCAATCCAATCGATCCATTGGCTTGCGCAATGGTATCAGGGGAAAGATTAAGTGAGATATATCACATAGATACATATCACAATAGAATCCTAGGTTTAATTTATTGGTCCTTGTTATGTATTCTAGAAGCAAGGGAGGTTGCAGATAAACATCTCCTAAACTGTCTAAAGTTAGGGGCACACACACATATCCATGCATTGTCAAGATACCCCCGTATCTTACCCCGTCCATGTACATGTCACCTTGGGTAGGACTTTGAATCTAATGTTGCATTGATACCTGCGCGTACCTGAGTCTCGTATACTCCTCCTTAGCTATTTCCACGTTCTAAGTTCTTACCGATTCGTATAGTCAACCAGTCATGAACCAGTGATGCACCGAGTGAGCAGCAAGCTGCAGTGAGTATCATCGGTTTATCCACTCGCGCGGGTCATTCGAGCGGAGAAGGGCAGACAACAGGTTAAAATGTACCGACTGGAAGCGATTCGGCGAACCACTACATGTACCGGATCAGCACCCCGTTGTACAAGGCCCGCGGTTAGTTCTTACCGATATTGGTGCACACCTCCGGGAAGTAACCCTGCAAGTCTTCAGCATGCGAAGCGCATGTGCGAATGATAAACCATGCACGTGTGTCTTACGACCGGCCGGCTTGTCTCTGCTCCAACTTCCAACTCCCAATTGCCCTTTTCATTCGTTCTCCTCTCTGTCCCTCGTTCCGTCGGTTATATAATGTAGTTGGCAGTAGCATGACACGATAATATCACAGTGGACGACTGATTGACTGACTGACTGACTGACTGACTGAACTGGCTGGAAAGAGAACCCGGATAATGTCGTCAACGTCCCTCACTGCGCTCCCGTCCAACGGTAGCGGCGACAGTAGTAGGGACAAGGATAAGGAAACTGGAGGCTATCCCCTGGAAGACAGGTCGGCCCGGAAGAAACAACACGGCAGCCACCAGCGCCTCTCTTCCCGCTCCGACGATGGCTTCGTGTCCGATCAGCCAGGTGTTGACCCCATCATAGAGGATGACGCTGTTGCTGGTACTGCTGGCCAGAACCGTTCATCTTCCGACGCTGCTATTGTCTACAAGGTCTACAAGGGGAGGTGGTTTGGACTGGCTGTGCTGACGCTGTTGAATATCATTGTGAGCTGGGATGTATGTCGTCGCCTCTCTTCGTCTTCTCGTCGTCGCGAGATCATTTCACTGGCTTGATGGTCTGGTTGTGCTGCTGCTACTGACACATCCCTCACAGTGGCTCACTTTCTCTCCCGTCTCTCAACTATCAGCCGTCTACTACGGCCAATCCGAGACCAACATCAACTGGTTCTCAACAGCCTTTCTCTTCGCCTTCGTCGCAGCGGCGCCCGCGACAATCTATATGCTGCACCTAGGTCCCAAACCCTCCATCTTAACCGCCGCGACGCTCTTAATCCTGGGCAACGTCGTCCGCGTTGCTGGCTCGCACTCGCGCAAGGGTGGGAATTATGGCGCCGTCATGTTCGGGCAGATCCTGATTGGTTTTGCCCAGCCTTTTGTCCTGAGCGCGCCGACGCGGTACTCTGACATGTGGTTCACTAATCGTGGTCGCGTCGCTGCTACTGCTCTGCCCAGTCTCGCCAACCCCTTTGGTGCCGCCATCGGGCAGCTTGTTGTCCCGTTTCTGGCAACTACTGCCCCTGAAGTCTCGACGGCGGTCGTAGTCGTTACCATCATTGTATGTTGTCGCCCAAGGCGGCAATCAAATCAGAACAGAATAAGAGAGAAAGCTAACCACATCTCGTACAGTCCGTCGCAGTCTCCCTCCCCGCATTCTTCATCCCCGCCGCTCCCCCCACGCCCGCCGGCCCATCCGGCACAACCGCGAAAGCGAGTCTGTCCTCGTCCCTCCATCTCCTCAAGTCCCTTGAGCTCTGGCTCATCCTCATCCCCTTCACCGTCTATGTCGGCACCTTCAATAGCATCTCCTCGCTCCTGAACCAGATCTTGGGTCCCTACGGCTTTGGCTCCGATGAAGCAGGCATAGCCGGCGCGCTGTTCATCTTTGTCGGCCTGGGGACAAGCGCCGTCACAAGTCCAATCCTCGATCGCACGAAGGCTTTCTTGCTCGCCATTAAGATCCTCGTGCCCGTGATTGCATTGTCGTTGCTTGCATTCATATTTGTGCCGGGAACACGCCAGCTAGCTGGCCCTTACGTCGTCCTCGCCATCCTGGGCGCGGCCTCATTCTCGCTCGTCCCCGTCGCGCTGGAATTCATGTGCGAGCTCGGCCACCCCATGAGTCCCGAAGTGACGTCCACGATAGGCTGGGCCGGCGGCCAATTACTAGGCGGTATCTTCATCATCGTCTCCAACGCGCTCAAGGCCGGTGCCAATTCAAACCCGCCCGGGAATATGAGTCGAGCGTTAATTTTTACGGCTGTTTTTGGTCTGGTGGCTGCGCCGTTGCCCTTGTGTCTGGGTCTTTTTGGGCGCAAGGACAAACTTGTCATGAGGCGGATGACGAGCGATGATGGGCCTTCAGGGCCGTCGGGCAGTCACAACACTGATGACGAGGGAGTGAATCCTGGCAGACCGGATCCTGCTGTCTGATGTGTATCTTTATGCCTCGTTTTTGCTAGTATGTAATGATCATGATCGGACCTTACTTACCTCTATGAATTTGCTTCCCCCGACTTCGTAGTTTTATATACGATGAGACTTGACGCTGGGAGTAAGTAGAGGGGCAATGAGAGGAGCAAAATGTAAATCATGAGGCCAATGGCAAAGCCTTGATGAGGAGTCCAATGCGCCGCAATTCCGAGTCTGATCATTCACCACCAATTAGAACCCCACACAGCCAACAATCGGATGGGGGCTATGGGAGCATATACCGATCCTGTGCTTATACTTTTCCCTGCCACTAGATGGAAGGGCGGCGGCTGATATCAAGATCGAGGTCACAGGTATGCGCGTAGTGATGTGGATGAACAGGATAGCACTTTTTCCTTTATAATACCCATTTTTGCCCCCCCCCCCCCCATCCCGGCACCTGGTGCATGGTTCTTACTAAATAACCAATGTGATAGATACCAACCCCATTAAGAGATGTTCGAGTTGTTATGTACACTGTAGTTTTATGTTCTTCGGATAATATGTAACCTCTGATCCATTATACGGTGTGAATCATGAAATAGGCAGGGAGGGCAGCAGGTAGCAGGGCACGGCTGATAATATGACGCTCAAGCCTTGCCCTGCTTAAGCGCAGCATCCCAAGCCACTCTCAAGCTCTCGAGCTTCTCCCAGCACTGACGACCTTGGGCTTCGAATTCAGCCTTCTTCTCCTCGGTCAAAGTGATGGCATCCCACTTCCGGAATCTCGATTTCCGGAAGATGCCCTTCTCAGGATCATTACGCAGGGCCTCGTCGTCTTCGATGCGGCCTTCCCAGCCCCATCCTTCGGTTTCGGTCTTCTTGGGGGCGGCGTGGCCAAAGAAAGTGGCGCTTGACCCCCATTTGACTCGTTGCGCATCGAGAGCGTCGAGGGTAGACTGGTCGGCAAGGGCCAGCCAGGTGGTGGCGCAGGCACCGAGGTAGATCTTGATGGTGTGCCAGGGAGAGCCAAACCAGCGGGCGAGGTACATGGCGAATTGGTAGCCCAGGAAGAGGAACCAATTCAGCGGGAAGATCGGGGTGCAGACGATACCCGGGTGGGAGAGATAGAAGCGCGACTTGATAGGCTTGTCGGCGGCTGCGGGCGAGTCGAAGAAGGGCGCCGCAGCATCCCGCACGCTAGGTAGTTCGGCGGTGAGGGCGATGATGTCGGTTATGCGCTTGCTGCTCTCATAGGGAGGTCTTGTGCGGGTGGCCTGGAAGTCACCGAGGTCGAGGTGCTCGAAACCGGCGTCAATACTGCTCGTCCAAACGACGCGACCCGGGGCTTCGCTGGCACTGGACCGGCTCAGAAGAGGCAGGAGTTGGTGAGCCAGGACATAGTGGCCGAAGAGGTTGGCAGTGAAGACCTCAGTCAGGGCGGGGGGTGGAAATTTGGGGGCGGTGTTAGCACCGAGGAGTTTCTGAGAGTCCAATATGACGGGGTTGGCAGCTATCTTGAAGGCGGGAAAGCAGGTAGCCTGAGATATACCGCGCCTAGCGAACTGGTAGACGAGGCCGAACCACGACAAACCCGACCAGCCTCCGATTCCGGCGTTGAAGAGGGCGGCATCAATACGAGGGATGGCGACGTCGTCGAGCTGGCCGGTGGGGTCTGAAACGGTACCGTTGATCAATTGGTCGGCAGCAGCATATATGGACCTCAAATCGCAGAGGTCGAGCTGGAGGCTCAAGATGTGCACTCGGGCGGGAGAGGAGTGTTTGGGGTTGTTCTGGAGATGCTTGCGCAGAGCGAGGACGGTGTCGTGCGACTTAGTTTTGGAGCGGGTGGTGGGAATGAGAATGAGATGTTGAGAGGGCGGTCTCGTGTCGAGGAACTTGTCGATAGTCCGTTGGCCAATGCCCAGGCCAACACCGCTGGTTGTTGCGTGGGTTAACTTTCAACCCAAGAACTATTCAGGGTTCAAGGTTGTACTCGGGCTTACCTGTTGGCGCCGGTGATTAAAATAAAATTCAAGTCATCATTCGAGGCCGAAGCCCATGGAGGATGAGCCATGGGTGTGTATCAAGATGTGATTTTCTTATGGTATTTTCATAGATGGTAATAGATGGGTAAGGAGGGGGGAATGAGGTTAGGAGTGAACAAACAAATTGGAGTTGCATGTGCGTTATTACCGTACTGTACCTTCCGAATGTACCTTATTTTAGGTACCTACCTGGGTACCTACCTCCTAAGGTGAATTGAATGACAATCATAGGTAGCTCTGCAGACGGCAATTACTACCCCCACCTTTGAAATTTACAAGCGTCTGCCCGAAAATGGGTCGGCAGGCACCGTCCCTGTCGCTCGGGACGCGCTTTTGCGATCATCTTGCCCATGTGTACGTTAGGTACCTAACGAGCACAATGATACAGTCTTCCTCATCCTTTGTGCATTTATCATTGTCATCATTTATCAGTACTATGCACTTGTTCGATACCATCCGTACCTCCAGTTCAACACCATCATCAGCCACCTAGAACTCAACAAACCTCTCTTCCCCTTCTGCTATCCTCATCTTCTCACATATCCGCAAACATGTCCTCGGTACTCTTCGATACCATGCTCTCAGCCTTATGGGGCATCATTCGTTGGATTGCTTTTTCCTTTGTAAGTAGTCTAACCTGTCAGCATACAGATACTTATTCTGATTAACCTTAACCTCTTCTACAGAAACTAGCCAGTCTGGCCTTCATCATCCCCACCATCGCCATGATCATCTTCGACTTTGGTCTTTACGTCTGGAGACTGTATCGCCCCAAACGCCGAGACGAATCAAGCCGCCTTCCTAGAGAAGAATGTCTAGCAGCTGAGCCGACACCCACCATCGCTTCCACCTCGGCCACCGACATCAAATCCCTAAACAATCCGAGGGATCAAAGTCAAAGTCAGGAGCAAGCACAGTCGGGCGAATGATTCCACATTCGCTTGTCTATTTCATATGAGCTTAGGATATTTGGGAGATGACTTTAATCAGATCGCCTGTTACCCCCATCGCAGTCACGTCACCTCCGGCTCCCGCACCCTGGATGATCAGCGGATTGCTTCCATATCGCTTGGTGTAGAAGCTGATGATGTTGTCACTCCCCTTGAGCCCCGCTATCGGGTGTGCCTTGTCCAACATCTCGAGCCCTACCTTGAGTGCCTTAGTGGCCACATCGATGCTGCCCACGAACCGCACCACCTTGCCCGCCTGCTGTGCCGTCACTTTGGTCTCCTCTATCTGTGAATCGAACTGGGGCAATTTCTCCAGGAATTCGTCGCCTGTCGACGCCGACTCGAGCTCCTTGGGAATCAGACTCTGAACCGGGAATGATGTGGGCGACTCGACGGGGAGGCCAGCCAGTCTGGCCAGGATGGTGAGTTTTCGGGCTACATCAAGCCCGTTCAGGTCGTCGCGGGGATCAGGCTCGGTATATCCCAACTCCTTGGCCGTCTTGACCTCGGCAGACCACTGCCCGCCCTCGCCTTGAACGGGAGCGAAGTTGTTGAACAAGAAGGACATGGTGCCGCTGAAGACACCCTCGATCCTGGTTACTTCGTCGCCTGTATCGACGAGGTCCTTCAATGTTGAGATGACGGGCAAGCCAGCGCCAACAGAAGATTCATGATAGACCTTGGCGCCCGAGGTGCCGGCTGCCGTGAAGATGTCGCGCCATAGCTTGTAAGAGCCGGAGAAGGCCTTTTTGTTCGGGGTGACGATGCTGATGCCGCGGCTCAAAAACAGAGGGTAGGCATCGGCAACGTCTTGGGAGCTTGTATTGTCGACGAGGACGGCTTTGGCAGGGGCGCTTGCCAGGTAGGCGGCGACATCAGATAAAGACTTGGGCGACTTGGTGGATGCAGCGAGCTCGTTCAGGACATTGCCAACCTCGAGAGGAGTGTACTCGTCGTGGAAAAGGGCCTTTTTGCTGGTGGAGATGTAGCAGAGGTTAAGTCGAGGCGTAGGTCGTCTCGTGGCTAAAGCAGAGAGCTGGGAGAGGAAGCATTTTCCAACCCCACCGGCGCCTTATGTATTGCAAGTATCGTCAGCTATGGATTCTTTCCCCTCCTGCGTTTTTCTTCTTAGTCGGAAGGGGAAGTACCTATAATGGCAATAAAGACCTGATTGGGGACAATTGACATGGTGTTATTCTCTTCAATGGTTGAAGCAGTGGCGCTGATGAAAGAAGATGGATGGTAACATGAACGTGGGGTTAATTACCTTAGGTAGGTAGGTACATGTATTTTACAGGTAGGTCCGGACCGATCGCGGGGCAGGCACTCCCGGCACTACCTATACGGAGGGTCCTACCGAAATGCTAGGCTCCGCTAGGCACTGCTTCCCAACTTATTAGTTCTTGAGCTCTTGTCACATGCCGTCTCTTCTTCACCAACTTGGAGTCTGCAAAGCCATAAACTTGTTCTGCAACATTCATTCACCCGAGTTATTCCTACCGCCATGCCACAAGACCCGAACCTCTACGGCCAACGACCAGCCAAGAAACAGAAGCGGGAGATCCCTCTCTCGAGTTCTTTAACCTTCGCCTCACAACTAACCTCTCTACTTGCAACGCCATCCACCTCCTCTTCATCCTCACCAACTGCGACAAGCGGTCGTCCCCGTCCCTCCAAGACAAAAGATGACATATTCTCCCAGAAGCCCAACAAGCCCAACAAGCCCAAGTCTAAAGAGAAACCCGACGCTGCAGTGAAATTAAAAGAAGTCCATGGCACCGAAGACGAGAAGCAAGAGCGCGCTCGCGCCCGCCGCAAAATGGAGGAGAAGGCACGCTTATACGCCGCTATGAAGCGCGGGGATTACATCGCCAAAGAGAATGATGCTGCGCCTCTTGTCGACTTTGATCGCAAGTGGGCTGAGCGGCATCCTGAGCATGAGCCCGATCGCGAGTCGAGTTCGGGAAGTGATAACGAGTCTTCTGACAACGACAACGACGCCGGCAAGGATGAGGCTGAGATGGTCGAGTACAAAGACGAGTTCGGCCGTACGCGCACCGGCACCAAGGCCGAGGTCCACCGTCTGCACCGTCGCGCCGCGAGATCCGCCCTCGGTGCCGCTGAGCTCGTCGACATGGCCGCCCGCCCAGCAGCTCCCGCACCCTCCAAACTAATCTACGGCGACACGATCCAAACCGCCGCCTTCGCGCCCGAAGACGTAACCCTCGACGCCATGGCCTTCCTCGCCTCCAAACGGGATAAATCTCCCACTCCACCGCCCGACACGCATTTCGACGGGAAAGCGGAAATACGCACCAAAGGGGCGGGGTTCTATCAGTTTAGTACGACAGATGAGAGTGAACGAGTCAAAGCCATGGAGAATTTGAAGAAGGAAAGAGAGAACACGGAACGGGTTAGGGCGGAGAGGGAGAGTGTGAAGGACGCGAGGAGGAGAGAGATTGAGGAGAGACGAAGGAAGATTGAGAAGAGGAGGGCCGAGAAGATGGCTGATAGTTTTTTAAGCGGGTTGGCAGGGGAGATGGGTGGTGGTGACAGGAAAAATGGTGATGGTGCCAATGCTGGTGCTGGGGCTCCTCCTGATCCTACGACGAATCAAGGCGGGAAAGAAAAATGAGAAGAAGATGCGGACAGGCTATTCTTTATCATTAGGTCATGAAAATCCGCCCGCTTCTTGAGAGCATGCTAGAGCTGTCTACTATCTTGGTCATTCTGGAAACGAGAAGCGAGCTTCAGGTCAACAAATCTTAACAAAGAAGAGGGATCGAGACATGGCATATGACAATCATGATACGACCATCCGGCGAAAGGGGTGAAGAAAGCCTCGGCCCCAGCGTCACCAATCCTTCCAGACGATCGAATCATCCATAAGCTGAAGAGTTCAGCTAATAGACCACAACTCCTCTGCCTTCTTTCGACGCCACGATTTACTGTCATGGTCAAGTCAACGGGCTTAGGCTCATTTAGCCTGGCTTGTCTCTCCAAAGGGAGACCGTGCGAGGGGATAGTCCATATACACGCTCACAAGGAATATCCGTGTTTAGGAGAGGAGACCGTGGCTTATCCCAAGTCTTCACCAGAGTGTAACCCTTCACGTGCAAAAGATCAGTCAATACAGATTATGCAGTTCATTTATATTATTTCTTCAGAGAGGGGCCTTCCCTCATTGTTATATACAGATAGCGAACACCACAGCCGGGTATTCTCAAAATCTCTTGCGAAAAGTCGCAGCAACATGTGAGATGGAAGCCTGATAGACATGAAATCTTCCTCGTCACATCCCATGGTGACCCGCCATGCAAACCAGGAACCAAAAAATGACCCAGAAATCCGGTCTCGTCATTTTTCTGGTACATGCCAAAAAACGCAAACCGCGAAGTCGTTATCCAAAGCCGACAGCTCAGTCCCATAGTTCTCCCGAAACGCCACAGTACCATGCTGGTCCTATATCCTTGCTATGCTATATACAGAAGAAAAAGTTGTAAAGTGGTATCGAGCCTCATATGTGCAGATGTATCCTAGATGGAGACTGAGCACCCAGGCGATATGTACACGGAAATAAGTCGCCTTTAGTCCTGTATCCATATACATCCGCAATCACTCAGCTGGCTGCTGCCCGCATCATCCCGATTCTGCAAGTTCGGCCTCTGCCTCTGCCTCGAAAGCCACGGCATTTTCGTTTCATCCCCATCCGGTATCTCCAATAACTGAATTGTCTCCTCGACCGGGTTTCCATTCGCATCGAGAGAAACAGCAGCGGGCATGCCGTTCTGTTGGATGATGACTTGGCGGCACGTCGGCGGCGGTGCTTGAGCGTCCGTGTTACGCCGCTCATTCACCTTGATAACCAACGGATACTGCGGCAAAGGCAGCGGGATCACATTGGCCGGACTGAAGTAGCCTGTCGGAGCCGAATACGCCCCTGAGGAAGTCGCGGAAGGCGCTGGAAAAGCCGTCGGGGAGCCATATCCTTGCTCACCTCCACCATTGCCAGGGCCGCCGTTGCCGAAATCCATTGGACGGTTGTTGGTTGCATTTTGGAAAACGTAGATGAAGATCTCAAGGGTCGTGGCCGGCCATTCGCAAATCCATGGCTTTTCACCACTCTGAGCCACTCCTTTCCGGTGGAAGTTCATATTAAATGGATGAATCTGGCGCTTCTCTACGCCGTCTGACACCATCTTGGCGGATGAACCGTTCGGCGGCGGTATGAATTGTTCGGGTAAGAGAATGGTTTTGTTGTAGGTAAACTGCTGAAACCAAGCCGTACCTAAAGTCGGATCGACGAGGGTATCTGTAGACGTGTCGTTCACCAAGTACAGCGTAATGGTGTTAGCTAGAGAAGGCGGTTGGACTCCGTACGAATAGTAATTAGAGTCTAAAGTCCAAGACTTGTTGTACGTCAAGGTGATTGCATAGTTCTGGTTCAAAGGCATGTGATCCAGTCTTTGGACTGACATTTCCAACTGTGCCATGATCTCATCGCAATTCCACGCCTGATTTTGTGAAGAATCTGCGAAGCACTCATTCTGATGGCGAGAGTCTATAAGTGGGAAGGCATAGTTTCCCGTGGATAGAGCTCGCATGCCCGGAGGGGGTGTACTCAAAGGTATGGTATCGGTTGTGCTAGTTGCCTGATCTTGGTACGGGGTCCTGCAATAGAGTCAGTTTGATCTTGTCGGAAGGAACGAGGCGAGGGATTCATACGGGTTATTATTATTATTATGTGGAGGACCCCTGTTGTGGTGGCGTCCATAATAGATGCCAATCAGAACTCCTACCAACACGCCCAGTAGGACGAGCACAATCATGCATATGACGACGCACCAGCACGGGATGAAACCCCATACTTTGCGCCTTGCGGCTGATCTCCATTTTTGTGGTCTAGTCTTCTCATTGGTGACAGCCAGGGCAGCAGTGTTGATGTCGTGATGACTGACATCTGAGACAAAGCTTCTGATTGATTGACGTGACTGAGGCGAGCCAAGTCTTCCAAAATCTTCGGTCGAGGCGAATTCGGGGTTTCGTGTGGCCCGGCCAATGCCACCAGCGCCTGGGATTTCAAGAGCCGTTGTCGTTGCTCCTGCTGCTGCTGTTGTCATTATTGGTGCTGATGGCGCCGAAGATATAGCCAAGACGGGTGACGCTTGGACGTTGTCCCCTTCAACAGCAACGGCCTGAGTCTTCTGAGCATATGGATGATCTGGATACCGGGTGTACGGGGGCAGCTGTTCTGTATGGCCATCAGGGCCAATCAAATCGGCAACCTCCTCTCCGTCAGGCCCGATTCTTCTCTGGTACTGATCAGTTGTGCCGGGGAAGCCGACCATGTTAGTGCGGGCCACGGGATGGCCCAAGTCGACTTCTTCGATGTGACCGACATCCTGAGGGTAGATTCCATAGGGGTGAGTGGGACCACGCGGGCCGTTGTACGACCGCTCGGAAATGGGAGCGGTGGATGTGGTAGCCATGCTGGCGGTCCTTGCTAGGCGAACATCTTGGGGGTACATCTGATAGGGATGCGAAGGGCCGGATGGACCATCGTAAGGTGTCTCGGGATGGACCTGATTTGAATGGGTGGACATCATGGACAGGCGATTATTGTGGCCATCATGTCTCAGAGAGAAGGACTCGTGGCGGGGGATGGGTTTCGAGATGCTTGAGGGGCGCTTGGGCGGTTGTTGTAGAGCGGATTCGCGAGAAGGAGGATTGTGTGACTGGGGAGGGTTGGGTGCTACATTGACGGGGCGGAAGCCGTCGGAGATGGCGTAGTCGTCGTCGTCGTCGTCGAGCTGGGAGTACTGCTGGGACCGTCGCATGGAGGCACGGAGAGAGGCGCTGCGATCCAGCTCTTGGGACTTCTGGTTGTTTGGGTCGCCCATGATGGCAGTGGATTGTTTGACGGCTGGCTGGCGATGGAGGCTCTCACAGCATGGACAGATCCAACGGGCCACACGCCAGAGTCGTCAGGGGCGGGCGATGGACGAGTTAGTTGGCGAGCATGCGACTAGTCATTGAATCATCGATTGAAAGGACTCGTTACGTGTGGTGTGGTGTTGTCGTCTGTCGTGTTCGTGTTGTATGGTGCAATGTGGTATTGTGTCGTGTTGTTGGACTGATGTTGTGTGAGGTGGATGTACAGTAAGGGGCGGATGGACGGGAAGGGTGAGATTGAGTGGGTGGCTGTGTTTTGCTGGGGCCCGAAGAGGACACACCACAGAGTCACAGAACGGGCAGGCGCAACGCCAGCCAAAGGTATCCCATTCTTGGCTGGTGCAGGTGAGTGTGTGTTAAGGGCGGCAGGCGGCAGGGGCGGCCGTTCGTGATTTCTGACGGCCCTGAATCCTGATGGGTCGACGGGTCTGAGGCCGAGTGGGGCTCACAGTGCATCTCTCCCCCTGTTCGAGCTTAAGTCAAGCAGGTTATTTCCATCCACCATGCCATCGCATTAGCATCAATTAGTTCGTTCAATCATTTGAAAAGAACAATATCTCAAGAATAGTAACCTTCACATCGTTATCAACTTTCTCTGCTCTATTCTTGAGTCTATGTGTTTTTGTTTAGGTCAACCACACTGCCCCCATCATGGACACCCATCATGGACGACCCTAGTGTTCCAGCATCCGACCACTCCTTGGCATCATGATCCCTGTCCACTATTCTCTGTCTGTGACTCTACCTTCTTCAATCTACTCCGGTTAATCAAGCACTGCCGGAAATATTACATCCCGCACGGCCATCGCCCTTTTACCCTGCTGATCCAGATCTGTCTTATCCCGGCTTCCAGACAGCTCGTTTTACTGAGCCTGCCTCAACCAGCCTTTATTACCTGCGATTAGGTAAGACTAAGAATGGGTGGTGGTTGTCATCATGATGACGATACCACAGCTGTTTCCGCCGAGCCTGCCGCCATCCCATTTGGCAGCCCAATGCGCCGCCTTCACTTCAGCTTTGCGCCTTCATACACACCGCTGAACCATGGGTCCTTTGGCACCTATCCCGTTGCTGTCCGCGACTACCAGAGGTCGCTCCAGGCCGAAACCGAGGCCCGACCCGACACCGAGGTTCGCATCAAGTATCCCCACCGCCTACGGGACGCCCGTCAAGCCGTAGCCTCACTGCTCGGCTCCCACACTGAAGAGGTAGTGTTTGTTCCCAATGCCCTCACTGCCATCAACACCGTCCTAAGGAATCTCGAGTATCAAGACGGTGATGTGATTCTGTACTTCAGCACCGCTTACAACGGCTGTCTGTCCACCATAATGTCTCTTGAAGACACTACTCCGGTGCGCGGCTGCTGTATCGATCTAGTTTACCCTATTGATGATGACGACATCCTGGCTAAAGTCGTCGCCGCGCTTTCCAGGTTGCAACAAGAAGGTAGTCAGGTAGTTCTGGCCATGTTTGATACCATTCTGACATTCCCCGGCGTGCGTTTTCCGTGGGAGTCCATGGTCCAATTGTGCAGAAAAAATAGTATCTTGACGTGCGTCGATGGTGCCCACGGCATTGGTCATCTCGATTTGACCCACCTTGCTCGGGTCGCCCCGGATTTCTTCATCAGCAACTGCTACAAGTGAGCTTCCTTCTAATCCATGTCTTCTCTGCTGCAACTAAGGTAGTTCGTCAAGGTGGCTCATGACTCCTCGAGGTTGCGCGATACTGTACGTACCGTCACGGAATCACCACTTGATCAAGACGACGTTCCCAACTACTGGCGTCTATCTGTCCGAAGAGGATAGGCATTTACTCTCACCCACAGAGTATTTCGTAAGGCTCTTCGAACGAGTATCAACTATAGACACGTCACCGTATCTTTGTGTGACGAAGGCACTCAAATTCAGAACAGAGGTTTGCGGTGGAGAAGAACGAATCCGCCAGTACAGCGTATCACTAGCAAAACGAGGAGGTGAGGCAATGGCTGAACTGATGGGCACAGGCGTGCTCGAGAACAAGAATCAGACACTTCGAGAATGCTATTTCGCAATGGTGAGGCTTCCGCTAAATATAGACAAGGAAGACGATACGCGAGGGGATATTCCGCGCCGAGATGCCCAGGCGGTGGCCGACTGGATGACTTACAGAAGTGTTGTCGATTTTGATTCTTTCATTCCAGTCCGGTACTATGCAGGCTGCATCTGGTCGAGGCTCTCAAGCCAGATATACCTCGAAATTCGTGACTTTGTCTGGGCAGCAAAAGTGTTGCTTGAACTCTGCGCCCGAGCAAAGACGGGTGATTGGAAGCGGCTGGGCGCAGATGAGGAGCGCATGCTTACCTCGAGGTAATGTGGTTTTCAAAGAATCCAGTCTCGTTGTTTGTCAAAGATAATGCAGCACATCCTACTCTATCTTATCATAAGAGGAAAACCTACGAGTTGATGATATTTAAGTTTTGTTGCTGAGCTGTAACTTCGCTCGATCTTGTGTGCTTAGAAGAGAGGAGAACCATCGGATAGCTCACTACTGCTCGCAATGGATACACAGATTGAGGATATATGCGAGATTAAGATGGCTACTACCTAAATGTAGAGAATGCAGATAAACGAACCTTCTTATCAACTTAGAGGAGGAGTCGGAAGTAGGCAACTTTAAGGCAAGCAAGCGAGGTCCCTGGTGACCGACCTGCTGTCAAAGGCAGGCCCAATACAACGGAGGCGCCTCTATAGGAAAGCCCTATCTCAGGGCTCGACGTGGACATCATGTCGCACATAACCTCCAACATCCACCACACTCTAGTTGGGCGTTGCACTGGTCGTGGGGGGGAACACGCCACCGGTATGCATGTCCTGCATTTTTATCACAGAAACCCATATCATGAGTCTTTCCCGCAATGGACTAATCGATGATCGTAAAATCTATTGGAGTGTGCCTCATTACGAGAGGGGCCAGATACATAACCATATCAAATGATACATGTCATTTATCAATAATGAGACCGACGACTCGGAAAGCATGGGTGTGGATTAAGGGGGGTGAAACCGTGAGTGCAGCACAACTAACGCAGTGATCTGCAATCGATTCCACAGCAGCTCACGACAGCGAGGCAAACAGGTAAGCATCCGTAAATAGTGGTCCTTTCTCGATATGCAGCGCGCCAGAAATTGAAGGTAGCACCAAGAATCACAGCACATCATCGAGTGAGGTGGCCGCGGCGTATTCCCATGTCAACAAAACAAAAAAGGCCTCTTGTGTTTCGGGCGAGGCGGCTCAACAAAAACTATCATTCAGCAGTCTCGACGTGGAGTTCTGCATTGGTAAGATGCAGATGCGTCCACCGTCGGATGCATTGGAATCTTAGCCCATGGCTGCCTGGGGGTAGCCTCGAGTGGTTCGCGACCGACTTTACAAGGTGAGGAAAACGAGGCGGAAGGGCGTCATGGTGGTCAGCGATTGGCGGATTGGTAGAAAATGGGGCTATGCGCAGCCAACCGTCGAACACCAGATACCAGTACCCAGTATCAGCCCCCTGCTCCCAAGGCTGTTCTGAGGGGGAGCTTGACAACCAGTAAATCGTCCTCCCTCGTCGGCGCGCACCCGCATGAACAACATGCAGCATTGCGACATTGTGGCCGTTCGGACGAGTGAGAATAGAGGCTCCCATGTCGTCGGGGCGACTAGTAGCCTGCAGCTACCATGAACGCCCTCCTAATATATAAGTGTGTGATAAGATGAAGTACACCAACGCCCTGTTCCCCGTGTATAATAAAGTAGCTATGACCCGCCACCCTCGCCCAGGCGATCATCAAACGGGAATGCCATCCCATCCCAAACCCCTTTTTTCCTTCCTTTTCAAGTGACACTTGACACCCTTCCCTCGCCCCAGAAAGGCAGGGAGATCCATGCTACACCGGTGAGCCGTGAGGCAGACCGCAACAAACATATACTTTGGTCAACATCACATCATCATTATCATCGCCATTATCATCGCCAACAGGCAAACATAAATACCCCCTCCATGGATCCACGTCGCAGCGGCTCGGACACTTCGTCCTACTACTCGGGCTCCTCAGGCTCATCAGTCTGGTCAACATCCGAGTCCGTGGCCTTTGTCTACACCGATGACCCTTACTGGTCATGGTATGACGGCTACGACGGCGTCCGCGGCGCCGTGACTCGCAAAATCGACAGAAAAGACGACCCCCGCATGAGGGTTGCTGCTCACATCCTCCGAGGACCCTTTGCCTCTCACAAGTCTAAGAAGCACCGCGAACATCGCGACTACCGTGATTCGGATTCCCGTAGCATGAGCTCATCATCTTCATCTTCGAGCCGGAGGTCGAGGCACCGCGGACCGTCTTCACCACTGCCACCTCGACCTCGGGGCTACATGGGATCGCCACACGGACATGAATTCCGAGGGCCGCCTCCACCGCCTCCGCCTCCGCCGGCGATGGCAGGCCCACCACCGCCGATGGGGTTCGAGGCCGGCTTCATCCAGATAGGTGGAGGAGGTCCACCACCGCCGCCCGATCCTGTCTGGGGATCGGATGCAGAGCACTATGAGGGTGGTGATGAAGCTGAGGTGTGGGAATAGTGACGAATCAATCATAACATAGGACTTTGTTTGTTTTTTGTGGAGTTGGGGCGTCCATACCACAGCGGGAGGTCTGACGTTTGCACGACATTTCAATTTGAAATTAATAAGTTCATCCTACCTAAGTACAGAGTAAAGTATCTAGGTAGGTATTATCAAGCTAGCGTTGTTCGACAAAGGAGGGAAAAAGCGCAGCGATGAGTCATTCGCCTGGTCGAAACAGAACAGCGCATCCATGGAGAGGGGAGTTAGTTTTTGCAGCTTACGTTTGGTAGTCTCCTTGTTCCTACAGCAGTGCAATGACGAGGTTGTCCTAGCATATCAAAGGCAGAAACACCCCATCTGAGTCTTGGCCGATTGACAATATTCTCCATATGTCCCATTATTATAGGCTGAGTTCTGCCGAGGGCCAATGATTACTACCCCGAACCAGCTAGTAGCCGAGTGTGTCATTCGCCAATCTACGATTTGGGAGTATGTGCACAGCCGATGCACTTCCTGATTGGCTGGCTCATTAGGGATTTAGGCCACGCCGGTTTGCCTTGTATGAGGTAACTTATTAGGCACCCGTTGCCTGGAGTCCTCTCAAAGAGGCTCTTGAAGGCATGAGGCAACTCTATAAAAAACTGTTTGCCTTCTCGCATTTTCTTGAAGTCTCCCCTGTCTCATGCCCTCACCCCTGACGACAAAAGCATAGGAAGGGACCAACATTCTTACACTGCCCACCATCAAGATGGCAGAGCCTTCTGAATCTCCCGCCGCCACGGCCCAGGTCGGCCAGATGGCTCTTCTTGATTTCTTCTTTCCCGGTTTCTCCATGCTGGTTGGTGCTGTTCAGAAGTATCTTCACATCGACCTCAACCTCTACATCCCAATTCTTCTGGCCACCGGCGTCTTGACCCTTTGCTGGCAATATGCTAGTCAGTATATTTGGGACCAGCTCGAGGCTTACTTCATGTCCGTTGTTGATATCAGAACTGATGATGAGATCTACAACATATTAATGGCATGGGTTGCAGCCCAGCGCTTCTCCCAGGGTGCTCGGCGCTTCGTGGTCAACACCAATTTGACATCGCGAAGCTGGAATCTTTGGCGATGGGATGATGATGAAGACGAAGACGATTATGACAGTGCCGACGTTTCGTCGTCCGAGAAGAAGAAGAAGAAGGCACTCTCATACACCCCAAGCTTCGGTAGCCATTACTTCTGGTACAGGGGACGGCTTCTCCTGTTTCGCCGGACCGCCAACCGCGAGCAAAGCTCTTTCTTGCAGGTCAGCGAGAAAGAAGAGATTTCAATCTCATGCTTTGGACGCAACCCCTGGATCCTCAAAGAGCTTCTTATGGACGCCCGTCAAAAATACATTGAAAGAGATGAGCACAAAACACAAATTTATAGGGGCACAGTGAAAAGCATGTCGACCGAACCCTGCTGGCAGCGTTGTATGTCGAGAGCGTCTCGGCCCTTCTCGACTGTCATTCTTAATGAAAAGACGAAGAAGGAGCTGATCGAGGATGTCACCGACTATCTTCGTCCCGCAACACAACGGTGGTATGCTAACCGCGGCATTCCCTACAGACGCGGCTATCTCCTCTACGGACCCCCGGGAACGGGGAAGAGCTCGCTGAGCCTGGCACTGGCAGGATTTTTCCGCATGAGAATCTACATTGTCAGTCTCAGCTCGGTTAATGCCAATGAAGAGACACTCGGTGGTCTTTTCGCGGAGCTGCCCCGTCGATGTGTTGTACTGCTCGAGGACATAGATAGCGCTGGGTTGACTCATACCCGAGAGGAGAAAGGCACTCGCACAGCAGAGGGTACGGATGACGATGAGATGGAGCCTGGCCAGGTCACTCGTGGTAATGGTAACACCAACAACACCCCGGGCAACCGCCTGTCGCTATCAGGACTGCTGAACATTCTGGATGGTGTAGCATCACAAGAAGGTCGAATTCTCATCATGACCACAAACCATCTCGAGAAACTAGACAAGGCTCTCATCCGGCCCGGTCGAGTGGACTTGACTGTGGAGTTCGGTCTCGCCGACAACTACATGACGAGCAACATTTTCCGCAATATCTTTGCTTATCTTGAGGGCGATGACGGCACTGACCCTAACCAACTCCTCCTCCTCTCACCAGATCAGCGGGACGCTTTCAAGGACAAGCAAGCCAAATACCAAGCGGCTCACGACTCCAGGATCAATGTGCTGGCTGAAGAGTTCGCGTCCAGAATCCCGGAGCATGAATTCAGTCCGGCTGAGCTCCAGGGACATCTCATGAAGTTCAAACGCGACCCCCAAAAGGTAGTTGATGAGGCGAGCGAGTTTGTGGAGAAAACGCGGAAGGAACACCGAGAGAAGGAGCTCAAGATGGCAGAGGAGAAGCGACAGGCCGAAAAGCAAAAGGCCGAAGATGCCAAGAAGAAGGCCGAGGAAGATGCCAAGAAGAAGGCCGAGGAAGATGCCAAGAAGAAGGCCGAGGAAGATGCCAAGAAGGCCGAGGATGCGAAGAGTAAGCCGACAGAGGAAGAGGTGCAGAAGAAGGTCGAGGAGGAGATCCGGAAGAAGTACAGTGAAGAGATCAAGAAACGGGTAGAAGAGGAGATGAAGGACTCCAAATCAGCAGACCAGACTTCGATGACGGAAAAGACTACGGAGGAGAAGCAACATAAGAGGTCGGATTCCGGTTATAACACGGCTGCATCCTCCTCTTCGTGCGATGACCCTTAAGGGCTTCTTTCTCTTGCTCTCTTCCTCTCTCGAGCATCTAGCATGGAGCGGCGTTTGGGTACAGGGCAAGGAAAATACAACCTAGATTTCTATTTATGTGTTGACAAAACAGTATGTGATATGATGGCTCTATGTACAAGTATGTAAGTGAGATGCAGGCCGCCGGTATTGCCGCCGGTATTGCCGAAATCGGCTATCACCGAGCGGCGCAAAAGCCATGAGGTGATGGGCTTGTCAACAATCCCACTGCCGGGAACATGTAAGGCAATACGACTACGAGGGCTGTTGAATGGTGATGATCTGTAGTTCATTAGTAAGACTCGACCTGTTCCAATTAGACTATGTTGGCAAGGATGTAGGAAATTTCCAAGTTATTGCAGAGCACCATTGTCTGTTTATTTCCACCCAGAGACATGGTAAGACGGCAAGTTCCTGCATTAGGGAGTGGCCGACCTGGTTGCCCGGGGGGCTCGTAATCGTATAACAAGAAATCGGGCTTTTGTAAGATTTGGGGTCAGCAAATGCTGCCAAATGGTCAGCCACGGATAAGGAAGACACCTATGGCAGTGGGCTTGGCTATACGCGATTCATACTAGCATGCACCAACCCTGTGAGTTCTGTGAGTTGCGCAAGCAGAGAAAGGAGATGAAACAACAGACAGACAAAGATATATATATATACATGAATACGCACAGATGCGGTGACTTGATATGCAGGCAAGAAGCAGGACACTCCATCCTTGCAGCCTGACTGAGGCGATATGTGAAACGATAAGAAAAAAAGAAGGGACTCGGGGGAGGGGTAGTTTGGAGGGGTTGCTGGAAGATGGAGGGGTTCGATTGTAATGTATGTGGGTGCCGGGCTGCTAATTACTACAACCAGCAGACAAGTGCCACCAGTCTAGCACAAGTCAGGCATAGAAACAGAAGCAGCTTATCTAATTGGAGCCTTAGACTCTCCAACAACGGTGGAGAGTCCCGTTACCACAGTTTCTTACTCGGGCTATATACGATATTGGGGATAATACCTAACTTTATGCATCAACACTCAACCACGATCTCGGGAACGACTAATGTCTACATTCATTTGCCGAATCAGGATTGTCTCGCTGTTCTCTGTCGAACTTGAGAGGTGTCTATGGTAACCAGGCACATGTGCGTACATGTAGATATAGATGTACGTTAGGTAGCTAAAGCTCCAACGGGTCTCCATCTGTCTCACCTCTAAATTCTTTAGTACTGCAACTAGGTAGTAGTACTTGCCTTACGTACATCACACTCTACACATACAGGGCCAATCAACGAGAGGGCGAGAAAGGCTGCCACTTCATTATTATTTTTTGGAAATTTTTTGGAAATTTTTTGGAAATTTTTCCACTACACACTCCCTCCCGTCCCTCCTTCTCTCTTACCCCTTTAGGCACCCCCCTGTTGTTGACAATAGGCGGTGAATCTTGCTCTGTTTAGGTCTCCTCCGTCACTTGCCAACACTTTCTACTCCTTCTTATTATCTTTCAGTCCCCTTCCCCTCCCCTGCCGACTCTCCTCCTCCTCCTCCCTCCTCTTCTCTCTTCCTCTTCCCTCCTTCTTCGTCTCTTATACCCTTTCCTTTTCTCCCATCATACCAGCGTCAGACGTCCTTTCTTGGAAATCATGGCTACCCGTCCCCAGAACATCGGCATCAAGGCCATCGAGCTCTATACTCCCAGCCAGGTACGTTGCATTCCGGTATCGCTGGCTCACTTCCACTGATTTTATGCCCAGTATGTCGAGCAAGCCGAGCTCGAGAAGTTCGATGGCGTGAGCACCGGAAAATACACAATTGGTCTTGGTCAGACCAAGATGACCTTCTGCGATGACCGTGAAGGTGAGTTTATTTGGTTGGCTTGATTGTCAGTGCCAAGGAACCCAAATGGTCTAATCTTTCGAGTACAGACATCTACTCGTTCGCCTTGACTGCTGTTTCCAAGCTCCTCAAGAACTACAGCATCGACACCAACTCCATCGGCCGCCTCGAAGTCGGTACTGAGACCCTCCTCGACAAGTCAAAGTCCGTCAAGACCATCTTGATGCAATTGTTTGGCGAGAACAGCAACATCGAGGGTGTAGACACCGTCAATGCCTGCTACGGCGGCACCAACGCCGTCTTCAACTCCCTCAACTGGGTCGAGTCCTCCGCCTGGGACGGCCGTGATGCCATTGTCGTTGCTGGTGACATTGCTCTCTACGCCAAGGGCAATGCCCGCCCTACCGGAGGCGCTGGCTGTGTTGCCATGCTCATTGGCCCCGACGCTCCCCTGGCCTTCGAGCCCGGTCTACGCGGAACCTACATGTCTCACGTCTACGATTTCTACAAGCCTGACTTGACCAGCGAGTATCCCTACGTCGATGGCCATTACTCAGTCAACTGCTACACGGAAGCCCTCGATGCCGCCTACCGCGACTACTGCAAGCGTGAGGCTAGGCTCCAGAACGGCCATGCCAATGGCGACTCTGCCGATGGCAAGACTCCCCTGGACCGCTTTGACTACATGGCTTTCCACTCTCCTACCTGCAAGGTCGTCCAGAAGTCCTATGCTCGTCTTCTGTACCACGACTACCTCAACAACCCCGACAGTGCTGCCTTTGCTGAGGTCCCTGGCGACATCCGCGACATGGACTACCAGAAGTCCCTCTCCGACAAGGTCGTCGAGAAGACCTTTATGGGTTTGACCAAGAAGCGCTTTGCTGAGCGTGTCTCACCCGCCATCCAAATTGCCACCAACTGCGGCAACATGTACTGTGGCAGTCTCTGGAGTGGCCTTGCCAGCATCATCTCTCACGTCGACAGCGCAACCCTCCAAGGCAAGCGCCTGGCTCTCTTCAGCTACGGTTCTGGTCTTGCTGCCAGTTTCATGTCCATGAAGATCAACGGAAGCACTGAGCAGATCTCCAAGGTCCTCGATATCACCAACAAGCTGGCCTCCCGCCGAGCTTTGACTCCTGAGACATACGAGGCTGTAAGTCTCAAAATCACGCCCTGCTCTCTATTTTGCCCAATACTGATCCTGACAATAGTTCTGCGAGTTGCGCCATCAGGCTCATTTACAAAAGAACTACGAGCCCAAGGGTGACATCTCCACACTGGCCAGCGGAACATACTACTTGGAGAAGGTTGATGACATGTTCAAGCGGCAATACGCCATCAAGCCTTAAGTTGACAACTCATTGGTAACGGATTTTCCAACGAGCGTCGAGTTGATTCGAGAAGTGTTTTTTTCCAAAAACAAAGACAGTTCTTGCGAGCATTAGATGGTGCATATCCCCAACCTCTTGATAGAGGAGGCTCCATATAGGAGAGAACCGCATACAATGTGCGAATAGAAAGCCCGTCAGTTGGTGCTTGTGGCTCGGGTAGATGGTAGCCCTTAGCCTGTACATAGAGGAAATACCGAGGTCTAATGAAGGTATATGAGGCCGTCAGACGCATAATGATCAATATAGAAGAATCTCTCAATGAACAGCTTGCATGGTATACTGTGCAAGAATCGAAGACAGAAAAGGTCCTGGCTTATCAGGGTATGTTGTGATTGAGGAAGAGATATTGAGGTGCAGCAGGTCCCTCTCGTGTTCGGTTTCGATGTCATCTGCCAGGCTGCTTCTCCTGGCAATTGAGAGCACAATCCCTGTCACCACAAAGCACGCTGCTGCCGACGCCAGAGAGATATGGCCGTTGCCTATACATATCGGTACATGACCCAACACTAGGTCCATGCGTGTACACAAGGCAGGTGGTATGTGTATGATGGTTATGTGCAGAAAGACCATGGTACAATAAAAGCCTCGTTATTCTAAAAGAAAGGAAGGAACATGTATATGAAATGATTCACAGACAATGGCAAATTGCTGATAATTATTCTAGCATAGTTGTTCGTTATAGATATTCTTTTGTTTCGCTAGTCTATCTTTCCTGTTCTATGTAATAGTTGTATCTATATATACCTAATATGGGAGAAAATGAAGGTTGGTACATATATAAGTACATTTATACATTAAGTACAGTATTACCACCATAGTGGTTGATGCATTTACCTTTTTAAGGTCCTCTTCAAGGTCGGGAGTCCATGAGTCACTGCGACAAAATCTCATGAGAATTGAGCAAGTCGAACACATCAAGCCGTCTTTTCCTTCTTCTTCTTCTTCTTCTCATTTCCAGATTCCCACTTCCACGTAGCATCACGATGAAGTCTATAATCCCGACTCCCAATACTCTTGTATATACCATACAAGCCCGCAACAGGCCAAATGCTCTTGGCCCATCCTCTCCATGTCTTCGGTCTTTGGTCAAGATCAACCTTATTTTCGACCTTGACTTTGACCTTGTCATATACACTCGGTAAGCTCTGGGCGTTGTATTTTTCTCTGAGACTTTCGTAGGCACCGCGCCCGCCAAACGCAGACCAGAACTCGGGCTCGCTGTAGTACGTGTGTGCGTACAGCCACTTCATGCCGCCGAGGTCGTTGACTTTGTTCTCGAGGGCGCGGTTGACGCGGACGAAGTCGGATTTCCTAGGGGGCCCCCAGCCCCAAACACCGATATTGAGCATCTCGGTCTCAGCCATTTCGTTTTCGTTTTCGGATTGGGTTGCGGTAGCCCCAGCACGACGCACGTGTGGGTGGAAACTGGGGCCCTTGGGCGTTTTCAGGGGACACAACCACAAGGGCCAGATACCCAGGGATTTGGTCGTGTATTTGATGAATTCCTCGGCGGTGGAGTACGGTATACCCAGGTCCTGGACGAAAAAGCGCGCGCTCTCACCGCTGGCGTGTAGGGCGCGGTAGAGCATGCGCGTGTGCAGGAAGTCATCTAGGACCCACCGGAAGAATCGGGTGAAGGGGACCGGTTTGAAGTAGTCAAAGGCTCCCTGGCCGACCCAAAAGCCGCCGCGGTCATACCTGAATAGGTACTCGGCTAGCGGGACGTACTCGGTTACTGTGCCGTGAGAATCTGAGGAAGAAGAGGGCTGTGGTGTTGACGTTGACGTTGGAGCTGAGGCGGATGATGGCAAGCCCTTTGTGATGTTGCGCACATGCATGTAGACTATTAGGACTATGGTGTGAGCAATGGCTGCTTATGAGGCGCGAGGCAGAGAAGACATGAGGGAATAAGAAGAAAACTCACACCAAGGATCCCAAGCATGGCTAAAAGTCTGTATCTTGCCCCCAGCAGGCAACTCGTCCGTCAGCTGCCCACTCACAATAACACCATGACCTTCATCGAACAGAATTCCATCAACATAGTCGTTCTCCGCCCTCTTCGTCTCCTCGCGCACGGACCTTATAGCCTCGGAAACACTATTCGTCCGGCGATACGTAGTCCTCACGAATCGCTTCGCATCAATGAGCTGCAATTCCAACAGTGTCGTGATGCCCAGGGTCCCCAATGCACCCGCAGCACCATGGAATAAATCTTGGTATCTCCCCTCTCGGCCCGCTGTAACAACCGCCCCATCAGGAAGGACCATCTCAACATTACTGACACACTGGTCAAAATACCCATGTCGGAAAGAACTGCTCTCGCCGGCGGTACCCGCGAAACCGCCGCCAGCTGTAATACCGGGGAACTCCATGACGACGGGCGGCACGAGCCCGTGCTGGAGGGTGTGCTCGACGAGCCGGTCCATGGGGACGTTGGGCTCGACGAGAGCGGTGCGCTTGGCCGTGTCGACCGAGAGGACATTCCTCAGGGCGCTGATGTCGACATGGCGCGCCTGGGACTTGAGGTGACTTGGGCGGGTCGAGTTGGTGCTCCCGTGGGCGATGCGGTACGGGATTTTCTGCTCGAAGTATGAGCGCACCGTAGCAGCTATCAGCTGCACTGCCTGCTTGTGACGCTCCATATCCAAGCTTGTCAGTGGTCGAATGAGATTTTCATCTCGCTTTCTCTCGTCTGTGAGTGAGCGAGCGATGAGATGAGCAGTGAGTTCTCAAAAATTATACGTGAGATGAAAGGAGGTAACCTAGGATCTCCAGGGTAGGCTCTGGAAATTGAAGTGGGATATCTGATGATTGCATTGATTGATCTCACTTTATATACCCTCTTCCGACATTTGAATCTCATATCTGACGAGTAAATTGATTTCTCTGCCATTGATTATCCCATAGTTGACCAAAATACACATATCATGTCCCTCCCAATGCCTTAGTCCAGTTGATGATAATTAGATAAATTCATACACCATGTGCCCTTGCAAGACAACAGGCCTCTGCACGACTCATCCCTCTATTTACCGAATCAAAGATGAGGCGAACCATATGATAAGACCCATGAACTATGAGAACTAGGAACTGCTTCCGGCCTGCGAGCTGCTGCCAGCATCCGAGTCAGACACTTGGTTCTGCGCCGCCATTTGCCAAGCGGGGATGGATGCCTTGGGCATGCCGCTGCCAAAAGGTGAATGGCGGCCTCCCAATGACGATATGTAGTCTTGCTTATTGGGTGGTGCAGCCGTCGTAGTTGATGATGATTCTTGCTCATGGGTGCCATTGACAGTGCCAGTCTCCTTTACCTCGGGCGTAGTCTTGACAGTATTGGTGGCAAAAGTGCTGGCGGTGGGCACTGGGGTCGGGGCTGGGGCAGAGAGACGTTGCGTGATGAGCGACTTAAGACTCTTGACCTCATTGCTGATCTCCTTGAGCCGTCCATCGGTTAGTTCTTTATGGTTGGCCATGGACTTGGGGATTCCATCCCTGACGGCCTTGAAGTCGTCACGCAGACGATCTGTCTCCTCGTCCTGGCGCCGACAAGAGTATTTGACATCCTGGACCATTTTTTCGACATCATCTAGTAGCTTGTCGATCTTTTCAACGCGCTCCTGCTCGGAAGCCTTGAGGGCCTCTGTGTCCTTGGCGAGCTGCTCGATGGTGGCAAATGCTTGGTCGAATTTGTCGTCCACTGTCGCTTTGTCCTGTTCGAGCTTCTCGGGCGTCGGGGGGGCGACTAGGGGATATATGTAGCGCTGTCGGGGATACGTTAGGAAAAGAGAGAAGGGCATGGGAGATTGGGAGGGAGAACATCAAGACGCACCTTGGTAAGAAAATATAATGCATAGCTAACGCCGCCTACGGCCGTAGCCATGATGAACCAGTCCCTCCAATCCCTCTTAGGAGGTTCAGGAGGCGGGGGCTGCCATCCTTGTTGTAATGGGTACTGTTGATAATATTGTGGTGGTGGTGGTGGTGGTGGTGGTGTTTGTTGCGAAGCGGCTGGACTTGCGGCGGGAGGGGGGGGGGCAGCGCCGGTCCGGGCAAAGGCGGCGTCGATTTCTTCTTGGGTCAGATTCTTGGATCGCAAGAATGACAGCTTGCTCTCGATGGAAGATGTGACGACATTGGGATCCTGGAGGACTACAGAGAAAGGGGACAGACACGTCAGCGGATGATGGCTGGATTGAGAAAGATGGAGGCTCGGGAAAGAAACTTGCAGCTGACTGCCGAGGACACGATATCCTCGCGGATAGCCATGTTTTGCGACACGAATGGAAAATGTCTGTCAGTTAAGGAAACATTCGGGGCGACGGAGGACTGTGAAGTTTGTTGGATTCAAGCGACTTGAAGCGCATTCCTCGAGATCAAGCCTTGGTTTTGGATGGATGGATGTAGGTATGTGGATAGAACCGAGGCTCGCGGCTTTGTGCCGAATCATATTCCCAATATGCGTGCTGTGAGGTACCTTAGGTACCAGGTGTTGGAGGTCGTACAACAGGCAGCTACGCACTGTATTTAAACCCCGAGGGCCGTGTGCCACCGTGTCAGAACTCTCCCAATTACAACTACTTTGGAACTCATGCATCCTTTCTCCAGGTAGGTACATGTAGGTAATAAACAGGTCCGGGGATGTCCCCGAAGTAGCCGTTACCTTGTGTTTATCGTTTGATACAGTATGATACTACGTAGCATATACCCTTTGCATTAATCCGTAAGTTACTTCCAACTGCTTTTTTCCTTCCGAGTCGCCATGTTATTTCTTTCTTTCATTTCAGCAGCGCATCTTCCAACTTGTTCAATATTGCAACTTCTTTAGGTTCATAAACGATGATGAGACCATCTATTCTAACCTCTAGTCTACATACCTAATGTATATGCTGGCTGCCGACTCAATTTCCTTTTTCCTTTCACTTTTTTTTTTTTTTTTTTTTTTTTGTGTCTATGAAGGAAAGAAACCCCGAGCTTAACAAGGCTAGAAATCACCAGCTAAACAACCCCTTCGCACGATCAAACCCGCCGCGTAACTGACTCCCAGGCTTGACCACCTTGCCCTGCAGAACCGTATACCGCACAAGATTCTCACAGTCCTCCGGCTTCACCCTCGCAAGCCAAATGCACTGACCAGCGCCCATATCCTCTCCCTCCTCGTCACCATCGCCCTTCTTCGCAACTAATGGCCTAACCTCCTCGCCCACCCCCAACTTCGCCCTCTCAACGCTATCCACCCCGAACGCGTCAGGCCGCCGATACACCATCACGTTCGCCGAGTACTTGTGCCCGCCCACATGGCTAATGAAGTAGATCCCGACACCGCCTGGTCGCTCGTCGTCGAGATCCCGGAATAAACCCAACGGTCGCAAGTGCCGCTCCAGCTCTTTCCGTAAGATCGGCGCGCTCTGCCCGCAGCGTGCGTCGCGCGTCTTCTGGCTGCACAGCAAGATCACCGCCCGGTGCGGACTCGGTCGCGCCAGTATCTTTGCCGCCTCAGTGTCAATATGAGCAACATCTAGCGACGGCGGAAGCGACACCGGTGCGAGTGCCGATGTGTTTGTTGGCGCTCGGTTGATGTACTCCGAGATGAGCGACGGGACCGCCGCGGGTGTGACGTTTTCGATTAACGTGAATGCCGGCAAGAGGAGCACGCGCGTCGGCTCCGAGTAGTTGCATGTGTGTGAGGGTGTTGGTATGTTGGATGCCGAGAGCATCAGGCGCTGTTGTGTCTTGGTCAACGACAAACTATGCTCGTAGAGGCCATCCCGTCGTAAGTGTAGGTATGGGCGTATGGATGCAAGGCAAGGAAGTGTAGAAAGGCGAAACCTACCCCATTAGAAGGTCCATCCGCCTTACCAAAAGCCTCCATAACACTCCCCTTCTCATCCTCCACACTCCTCACCCAATCCGTCTTGCTCGTCGCCACCACGACATGAGTACTCCACCCCTTAACCTGCCCATAGAGCACATCGGACTCATCAATCTTGAATCCCCTCGGGTAACTGACATGGCAGCTCTCGCAATCATGATCGCAATCCTCGCCATCCACCTCCTTCTGCGTAGCCGTAAACAAGTCCGCCATGTCCGCCGCCGTCGACTCTCCTCCTCCTGTGGCTCGCTTTAGCAACCCCTTCAGTGTCAGCGCCATCTTTTGCTTCAACGGTGGCTGTGGCAGCTGAAGTTGCTGGTGCTGTGAAGAAGAACCCGGGGTGGGATGGGAATTGTTCGGGCCCGGCATCGTGGGCAGCGGGATATTCTTATCAGATCCGAGTTAGTCCTCTTTTTTTTGCCCCACGTATATACCGACCGTCAAAGTACGTTCCCTACCAACACAAATAGATCCCGCAGTCCGAACCGACGCAAGAAACAATTACGTTGTCCGTGTTTAACAAGTCTTATGCCGTCGGCGGTTTCTTCTCTTTATACATCTTCTAATCAATGGGTCTGAGTGCAAATGCAGGCGCAGTAGGTCTTTTTGTAAGCTGTGGAATCTGGGTGCCTGATCATCTTTATTATGCTGTAGGTTCGGTCGAGCTCGGCGGAAACAACACGCAAATCCGACCCCACGTTCAGTCAATGTCCGAACCACTCGGAGCTGCTAACAATGCGTATTATGACAATCATAGCCTGAATAAACGGAGGTAAATCCTAATAAGTGTGTCGTGAGCTCGACGGGTTCCGCTTGGGGGTTATCATACTATTAGTGTTATTGTCGTGGTTAACAACCCTATTACGAAGTACACTCTGCACTTCTCTAGTGTGAACCCAACACTTAACTTGAATTTGTTCATGACACTATTAGGTGCACTTCTCATCATTGACTCTTCAATTACAAGAACACGTTTCTCGCTTACGAGACCGACCCCAAGCATGAACTCGTTATGACCATAGATCATATAGATTGCTCCAACACGGGCTCATCTACCTTCTACGGGGATATCATTAGTGTAGAGTCTTCCATACTTAACTCATTCATAACTACAAAGTCCAAACCTCGCTTGCTTTAGGCACCATCCTCCTCGCCGCCCTGGACAGACGTCCCGCTCTTTCTCCTCCTCAGTTGCCCTCTTTCTTGCATGGCAGCCCTGATCCTGTTGTTGGCCTCCTGGAAATCCTCCTGCGCGTCCAGCGCCGTAAAGCCCGCGATAGGGAACCCGCCCAACCCTGCTCCGCCGCCAGCACTGCTGCTTCTACTCCTGCTCCCGCTCTCACTCCTGCTGTGTGACCGAGACGGTGGCCGTGTGGGAAAGATGCCAATGGCACCAATATTGCTGAACGACTCGTTCCGCGGCATAGCTCGGCTTGACCTCGTCGTGTTCCTCCGTGCCAGCCGGGGCGAGTCAGGCGGTGTTGACGCCGTCGATTGGCTCCCGGGACTCTGTGTACCGAGATGTGCCTCCTCGAGCGAGCTGACGAAGCTGTCGTTACGGAATGGATCCGACACAAGTCTCGTTTTCTCAAAGTCGGCATACATGTCCGGCCCAAGGTCGTTGATCACTTTTACCACTTGTTCCGACAGGAGAGCTCGTCGCTCGCGCAGTTTCTGCACGCTATAGCTCGAGGTTGGACTGATGCAAAGGACGAGTGGCCGGAGTGATTTCAGAATGTCCATGCCGACTTCACCGATGCGGAAGGCGGCGAAGGTAACGGCAGGGAAGATGATCCAGGCGATGACGTAGACAAGCCAGAAAGGCACGTACTCGGGGAGGTACCCCCATAGGTGATCCTGGTAGACCTTGACGGCTAAGGAGATAGAATACAGGTTGTAAAGTGCGGGAGCAAAAGCCATGGCCACGAGCAGTTTCCAAGTAGCCATGACATCGCGTCCCTGAATCTTGACGGAAGAGCCGGCCAGGGCCTCCTTGGCCTTCTGGTGGCTGATGTACTTGGTGGCGACGAAAACAGGCGCGAATAGTACCAGACCGGGGACAACACCAACGGATAGCACCAGCAGCTTAGCTATTCTGTAGAACAGCAGAAAGATGACAGTGGGGATATTCCGTTTGGCGTTGTGAAGTTGGTGGTCTTTGATGTTGAGATAGCGCAATTGCCTGTTGTAGTCTCTGAGGTTGTCCATCAAATCGACAATTCGAGGATCCTGGCGATACTTGGAGAAGCCGACGGCCAGCCTCCTGTTGAGCTCGACGACCTTGGGCAAAGGTAGCTTCTTGCCCGTGTTGTAGAGGCGTCGGGCAGCCTGGATGCACATCAGAGTATCATAGTCCGGGGCAGACACCGTGACCGAGCTTAGTGCCTGGTGCACCATATCCAGGGTCTGGGCGATGGCATCTCGCCTCTGATTATTCTTGTATTTTGATACGACATCTGGAGGGATATGGAAGGGGTAGCCAAACTCGACGACGGCCCGGGAGCGGAACTTGTGGGCGTGGAAGTAGTTCATGCCGACAGGGACAATCTGCAAACCACAGTCCGGGTCCTCAGCAAGCGTGCCCAAGGCCATAATCGCGACCCCGGCTTTAAGGGGTAACAGCTCGGTCCTGTCGTGACTACCGCCTTCGGGGAAGATACCGATGCAGCCGCCAGAGCGCAGGCGGGTGAATACGGCATTGTAAACCTCGGTCTGGTCGGTATGGGGAGCCAGCTTGTACTTGGTGCCCTCATGACCGGGGCGCGGCGTGGTGAGTTCGCGGCGGGTGAAGCTGCCTTGATTGTCAATGTCGTCACGGCCAGTGAGCTGGGACAGGGCAAGATCGCCTGAGAACGGACGCTTGGTACGGAGTTCTTCGGGGCCTAGGACCTTGGCGATATCGACGGAGCTGCCGGAGCGACCCTTGACGGAGGGAAGGAAGATCATACCGCCGACTTGGGCCTCTTTCTCGAAGTCGGTACCGACGCCGCGGATCAGGGTCGGGTCGTTGATGGGGTCGGGCATGTAGACAAGACCCTTGGCGGGTTTGGCTTTGTCCTGGGCACGGCCAACAGGAACAGAGCCGGTCTGGCGCGAGCCCCATCCGATGAAGCCGTGGACGGACTTCTCGGCGACGAGCAGGCCTACTCGGCGGTTGGCCTCCTCCTTGAGGGTGCGCTGCAGTACGAGCCCATCAACAAATTGGTTGGCATGAGGGGCGGCAACGAAGAGGATGGGGCCGGATTTGGGGATGCGCCAGGCGCCGCGCGGGTGAACTTCGCGGAAGAACAGGTCGACGAGGACGGAGAAGGTGTGCAGAAAGGCGTCGTATTTCCATGGCGTCATGGGATAGAGCTCCTTCTTCTTGGTGCCTCCGTCCGCCATCTCTTGGTGGTTGGGACGATCTCGTCCGTTCGTTTGGGTTTGTTGTCTCGCGTGATAAGAAAAAAGAAAGAGAGAAAGAAAGCAAGAAAGACTGGCCGACAACAACAGATCAGTTGGTCCAAGTCATGAATGATGGCAAAATATAACTCTGTCATTGTTGCCTTTTCCCCGCGAAGCCGCGGGAAAAAAGACACCAGGGACCCGCGCCCCTCTTATCTCTTTTTTTCCTTTTTTGGGACTGGGCCAAGAAAAGACGGGCAGCTTAAAACCTGGCTAGCTAGCGCCACCAACCTTGGCACCTCATTCAATGACTTCCATTACCAGGTAGCTACATGTAACATAATATAAGCACACTCTGATATCACAAAAAGAACATCTATCTAACCTTACACTGCGTAATATACAGCAAGGTCCTCAGTATATATTCAACATAAGAGGATGTAGTATGTATACATCGATGTAGTAACGGACCATGAATTAGGAATAGAATCATCAACCTATCAATTTTTGGTCCTGTTCATTGGGGTATCTCGTGCTGTCTATCCGGGTATCCTGTTTCTATTACTCCCATCATCAGGAGGCATGGTAACGACGAAGAGGCAAGCCGCTCATTTCCCCTTCCCCCTACGCCGTCTCTTGTCCTCGGGCACCGAAACACTGCCCTCCTGCACTTCTGTCTCATCCAGCTTCCCCTCTGCCTCAAGCTCCTTGAGCTTTTCTTGTCCCGATATGAACATTGAGAGATCATGATTCTGGTCTTGAAGATCCGCATTTTCCATCTTCATCGCCTCCAGTTGCGTCGTCAGCGTGCTCACTTCTTTACTAACGTGCTCGATGCGTTTCATGAGGCCCTCTGACACCTTCTTCTCCTCTTGATAACTGGCCCCTAATTTGCGCGCTAGGTCTGCCGACTTGTCTGCTCGCGTTCGCGCTCGCTCCAGATCCCTTTCCAGCGACGGCACCGTCTCTCTCTTGACGCGCTCTTGCTCCTGCTTGGTGTCTCGTAGTTCTTCCTGCGCCTTGGTTGCTTGTGCTGTTGCTTCCTCTGAGGCAGCCAGCGCCTGCGCTGCTTTGTCCGCTGCTTTGGAGAGCATCTCTTCGAAATACACCCGCTGACTCTCCAGCTGGCTCGTCAGGAGGTGCGTGTACTCCCAGCCCATGTTGTCTAGCTTGGCCCGCGGCACCATATCCTCGCTATCCCGTGTGGCCGGCCCTTGCTGGTGTCCCGGCAGCTCCACCAGCTTCCCATCCCCCTTGTCGCGGATGAGCCGGTGAACCCACATGTCCCCGGCGTAGTCCCACACGTGTTGCGTGTCGAGCTCGAGCGAAAAGGTGTGCGCCGTGTTCTTCCAGTGCTCCTTGGCATGGCCTCTCTTATATCTACCACACCCCACATTCCCGCACACAAGGCATATCCAGAGGTCGTCGGTAGAGTCACAGACCGAGCAGAAGTTGGACGCGTTGGAGCCAAATGGCTGCTTGTACGGGTCTCCACCCTCGTAAGGCGAGTTGGGAGCCGTGCCCGCTGTTTGGTTCGTGTGGCGGCAGACGGGACACCCAGATCCTTTCCACTTCTGCAGGCAAGAGCAATGGAACACGTGCTGGCAAAGAATGGTCAGCAGCCCGGCCGTGTCATCCATGCGCTCCAGGCACACGGGACATGTTGGCAGCTCGATCAGATCGGGAGTGGGTGGCGGGTAGGGCTTGAGCGATTGGTACTCGGACATGGTTGACGGTGCAAAGGGGTCATGCTTGAGGTCTGGAAAGCTGACGCTGGGCGCCGTGGGAGTGTCAAAGGTAATGGAACGGATAAAGGCGATATTACAAGTCTCTGGCTGTGTCAAGGTTTGGTTAGTATCGATGATACAAAGACGCAATGGTCAGATAGTCATGGTACCTCAATGTGATTGAAAACCCTCCCATCGAATTCTCGACCGAAGATCTGTGCCTGTTTGCTATCTCGAAACTTCATGAGGACCAGATACCTGCTCATGCGGGCAGTCATGACCATTCGGTAGTGACTAATCTGGTCTTTCCACTTATCACCTACAAAGCCCAGGAAATCACTTGGGGACAGGTAACTGGGCACAGCCGGAATGCAGACAATGGTGCAGTCCAGTTGGGACTCATCTCGGCCATCTCCGTGTAGAGGCAGCTGGAGCTCGGGTGTTTCGTCTCCCTCTCGATATAAATGCACGATGCCCCATCCGAGCTGTGCCTCGGTATATCTGGCCTTGGTGGCCTTACCGGCAGAGCCAAGTGAGGGCCCAACGGCAGCGGCGGCCAAAGTAGAGTGTGGTGTCATCTCGTCGTCGATGTCGATGCTTTCAACACTGACGGGACCAAACCGCCAGTCTTTGAGTGTTGCGGCGCATGGGTTCGCAGTGCCTTGAGTATCGGATTCGGTGTCGATACGGCTCTGAGGCCGGGCCTGCGGCGGTTGGGGCGAGGGTTGGGAGGCAATCAAGGGCGCGGTTGGTGGTGACGGGTGCGGCGGGAGGTCGTCGAAGATGCTAGAGTGGTCGTTCGGGACCCAGACGTTGCCGCGATATCCGGATCCCGGCGGAGGAGAGGGATAAAGCTCAAATTTCAAGTGGAAGAAGTAGGACGGCATAACCTCCTGTGTGCTAGACAGTATGCATGTCTAGCAATACATGTGGGTTGGCTCCCGATTTACAAAATACATGTTGATACATATATCAGGTATGCTTTAAGAAGGCAACGGCTTTCGAACTAATAAGTGGCATGTGCCAGAAGCAGTACTTGTTTGGTGGGGGCAATTGTGATAGCCTCCGCCACCTTCCACTGAGTTTCTCACCAGGATCTACCGCATTTGAAGTTTCTACAGCTTGGTCATAATCATCGCATTGTAAACAGGCATGAGAGATGAGAAAATCTTGGTACGCGGCAATAGAGCTTATTTCATTTGGTAAAATATGCTATGGCCCGCCGCATCATACAGCTAAGCTACCCATCATGGGGTATCTCGCAGTAATTCCTTCGCAAAGCAATCCTGCCACCCTCGCCGAGGTGGCATTACCAGTAAACGCCTCATGATATGTTCATTGGGGTATACATTTTCCTGCCATTTACTGGCCACCGCGGAGACGCAACACCAAGTGGAGAGTGGACTCCTTCTGGATGTTGTAGTCACTGAGCGTCCGCCCATCCTCAAGCTGCTTACCCGCAAAGATAAGTCGCTGTTGATCAGGGGGAATGCCCTCCTTGTCCTGGATCTTGCTCTTGACGTTGTCGATGGTGTCGGACGATTCAACCTCGAGCGTGATGGTCTTGCCTGTGAGTGTCTTGACAAAAATCTGCATACCACCACGTAGACGCAGTACGAGATGTAGGGTCGACTCCTTTTGGATGTTGTAGTCGGACAACGTGCGGCCGTCCTCCAACTGCTTGCCAGCGAAAATGAGACGCTGTTGGTCGGGTGGGATACCTTCCTTGTCCTGGATCTTGCTCTTTACGTTGTCGATCGTGTCCGAAGACTCGACTTCCAGCGTGATGGTCTTGCCAGTGAGGGTCTTGACGAAGATCTGCATACCACCACGGAGGCGAAGGACAAGGTGGAGAGTGGACTCCTTCTGAATATTGTAGTCGGACAAGGTTCGACCGTCCTCGAGCTGCTTGCCAGCAAAGATCAGGCGCTGTTGGTCAGGAGGAATACCCTCTTTGTCCTGGATCTTGGACTTAACATTGTCGATGGTGTCGGATGATTCAACCTCGAGAGTGATGGTCTTTCCGGTGAGGGTCTTGACGACTGCGAAAGACTCCTTAGCATTGATGATGGAATTGGAAAGAAGGGTGGGGGGTGTGGCAACTTACAGATCTGCATGCCACCACGGAGGCGGAGGACGAGATGCAGGGTGCTCTCCTTCTGGATGTTGTAATCGCTAAGTGTGCGACCATCCTCGAGTTGCTTGCCGGCAAAGATAAGGCGTTGTTGATCGGGGGGGATGCCCTCCTTGTCCTGGATCTTGGACTTCACATTGTCGATGGTATCCGAGGACTCGACCTCAAGGGTGATGGTCTTGCCCGTCAGGGTCTTGACGAAGATCTGCATGGTGAAGGATTGTGTGGGTGTGTGGATGTTGTCGCTTGTGTGATGGAGATGATGATGATGTTTGTTGTTGTTGTTGTTTGCTGTGGGAATGTTGATGATGGATGGGGTAGAGGAAGACGTGAGGAAGAGAAAAGCTGGCAGAGGAGAAGGAGGGCGGGTAGATATAGGTGTGTGTGACCTGGAGTGGGAGGCGCAGTCTCTCAGCAACTTGTCAATGGAAGCCTTAAGAATGGGAAGGAGGGTGGGGGTGGCTCTGACCAATCACGTCACACAAAGCCCCGGGTGATTCATCAGCATCAGGGGCAATAGTGCTCTGTTCTCGGCCAGAAGGTGCCACTATATGCCCACATCCACTCGCCAGCCTCTCCGCGGCCTTATCAGTAGGTAGCGATCGGGTCAACCAGACACCACCCCGCTGCACCTCCTTGCCTGCCTCAGCTTCTATCTACCTCCATGGTTCATGCCTCATGATTATTGATTTAATGAGCCGTGCAGACCACCTCCTTCGAATTATTCCACACCTACCTTGTAATCATGATGGTATCTAGGTATTTCCAGGTACTGGCGTGGTTGTGGTAGCCACGGCCATCTCGGAAAAACGTCATGTGTCTGCTTGCTGTGGGGTGCGATAAGTTGCCGGTTTGCGGAGCGCTGGGCTAGACTTCTATCAGACCGTTGGCCTGGGCTTTGGGCGATTGTGCTATTGTACCACCAGAACCTACGAACAAGATCAACGGAACAGAGCGAATCCATCAAGTATTCCTATAGCATTGTGTACAGCGGCATCCTTTGTATCCATCCCAGTCTTAGAGAACGGCTTCCGACCAAAACATAAATCTCCAGCTTCACTTCGCCATTGAAACCCACCTGCAGTTTTGTCATGCTTATTCGCGCTTTCCCGCTGCGGGGCATTCTCCGGTTTCAGAAGGATCAAATTAACCTACGTCATTCCAATTACACTCAGGACAACCGGCAAAGAAATGCCCGCTTCATCACGGCGGTACTATCCAAATCATGTCAGACCGCTGTCCAAATACAAAGATGGCATTATGAAAATGCCTTCATATCACCTATGCATCATTGTAGAAAATTCAAGTCTCTCAGACTATCATCATTGTTGGCTTGTTTCATGCTGATCATCGAATATCCATGTGCATTGATTGCAATTGTGTTTCTCATTAAAACTTCCTTCATCCCACACACACACATAAATACCACACATCTTAAACGAGAGAACACTTCTATCACATTCCTCGGGAGTACTACTCTTCTTACCCCCTTCATGTATCCAAACGTAAGTGATCATCAATGGCCGTTGAGGCCTTTTTCGTTCCGTCCACGCAGTGCCCTGGCGGGTAAGCTATTTTTGTAATCTATGCATCTTTGAAAGCATATATGTAGTCCCGATCTCATAGTGAACCCCCTCCTGTTTCGTAAGCCACCCCCCACGACTTTTCAAATCGTGTTGTGACCAAATTATTGCGACAGAATTTCAAAATCATACAGTCGTTGAATCAGCCGTGAAGAAGGTCGTAACATTGGATTCAACATCGAGTCAAATTCGCATGCAATCGTGTCGACATAGCATAAACGACATAGCATAAAACGTAGCATGCATCAAGGACGCGCTGACCGGCTGAACAGGGGAGAAAGAAAGGTATCTTGCCATGATAGTTGTCATGAAAAGGATCATCGTCCACGGAAAACGCCGTCGCTAAATGTATCGCGAAATTCACACCCAAGGAAAAGTCAACCCATAATTGGAAAGAAAGGGGTCAAGGCCACGGAAAGACGTCATAACGTTCCCTCAGCTGGATTTGATCACCAGCTTGGAGAGGAACTTGTTCGACAGCGAATCGAAATCGTATCTGTCGAACTTGGAGTTGGTTCTTTGCCGCAAGTAGGTCTCTGCACCGGCGTTAGTCGAAAGAAGCATCTAAAAAGGCACGAAGAGGCTTACCGTGCTTCAGCACATGCTGGCGCACTTCTGTCATGGCTTCACAAACAGCGATGTTGTTGTTGAGGATCTGGCCGTGTCGCTGAGTATCCCAATCCATCAACGCAGGGAGTTTCTGCGAAATGGCGTGGAAGAGACCAGTAATGACTCCCACGGGAGTCGATTCCATGTCAGAGCAGAATTTCTCGACAGCAATCGGGTCGGGCACCCGGTAGTGGCAATCAAACTGCATCTCTTCCCATACGGCCAAGAGGATGCAGGCAAGCATGAAAATAGTTGGCCAATTCTTGAGGCGATCGCCACTGTACACGCTGGAGTACAGCGCCGATAGTTCCTCAAGAATGTCCTTCTGAAGCTCGCGCCACATGTCTGCCATGGCACACTTGATCTGGAAGTTGATCATGACGGGAGCGACATACTTTCCGTAGTATTTAGAGTCCTCGTCGTCGATCTGGCCTTCCATTGTTTGCTCGGAGCCTTGCTGCTCTACCAAGGTGATATGCAAAGTGAGGTTGTACGCCAAGACAAGCTTCAGGGCCTTGCGGATGACGGGCAGCTTTTCCTTCATGTAGAAGCGGTAGGCCGTCTTGAAAATGTCGGTGATGAATGGCGTACCCTCGAAGTGGTCATCAATGAAACTCTCAAAGCCACTCTCAATATGCTTGTCGAGATACTCAGCAAGAGCCTCCATGTTAATACCACCCTCACCGATGTCCAACTTCTCTGTCTTGAGTTCAAACTCGATCGGTTCTTGGTCGGCTTGGTAGGACTCAACCCAGTCAAGCTGGAAACAGCTGTCATCTGTGACAAACACTTCGCGTACCATGACGGGGAGGCAGAAGCCATATCCGTGCGTGATCCACATCAACGTCTCCTTGGGGGCGAAGCCTTTCACGTTGTAAACGGATACACCACGCACAAGGTGGCGCTCGTAGTCGGCTTTCCAATCTTTCATGAAGTAGCCAATGTCTTTGATATCGATGCGAGTGCACGGCACTTGCCACAAACGAGCATGAGACGGTTGGCACCCAGCGCAAGGTTCTCCCTTGTCGCAAGTCTTTTTGAGGAACTTGCACCGCAGGCAAGCTCGGAGTTTTCGGATCTCGCTTGCCTGCTTGCGCTGCTCGGGAAGTAACGGGCCCTTTCTGCGTCCGACCTTCTTCTCGACAGTGCCATCTTTCTTGCCATTGGAGGTACGTCTGATAACGGACTTGGTCGACTTCTGGATGGGGCTCTTCTTGGGGCCCGAGTTTCTGCGAGCAGCGCTGCTGTGAGGTGGCGATGCTACTCCAGATCCACTGGCGGGGCTCGGACGAGCCGAGCCCATCGAAGCCTTGATTGGGACTGGGGCAACAGCTGCCGCAGGACTGATCATTTCGTGAGTGTGATGACTCTCACCGCGAAAACAATTCCGGTGGTTCGCAGGATCTGAATAGGTATCAGAGCTAGGAGAATAGGGCGAATAGCTGAATGATTGAATCTCTTCATATGAGCTGCTAAAGTCGACAGCGGCACCAGTGCCACATTCGGACGTATCCGAGCTGGTTCTTAAGTGCAGGGTCTGACTGGGGTTGAAGATGGCTGCGTTATTTTGGGCCTGCTGTTGCTGTTGGTAGGTTTCGTAATTGGGATACATTTCGACATGCGACCAGCCATTATCACTTGATCCCGGTAGAGAGAGGACTTCTAGATAGGTACCGGTGGGCGATTGGCTGCCCATGCTAGTGAAGCGTGGCAAGCCATCCGTAGGAAACTGCAGTGACGTTCCAAAATCTTGCCAGTTGCCCATACTCATACTGCCGTCCCACTGGTGCTGAACATCTATAGGCGAGACGCTGCTATAGTTCTGCTCCATGGCGAGGCCGGGTTCCAAGGCCTGGGTAGTTGCGGGTAGGTATTCAATTGCGCTGGGCTGGAAGACCGTGGGAAATGGGTTGTAGGGCACGAGGGCAGCGCCGTCCTGGATGAAGTGAGGGATATCCTGGGAAGAGGGGTGCTGCTGCTGCTGGTGCTGTTGCAGGGTCCAATCTGTTAAGAGCTGCGTGGACGGGCCCTGGTAGGGCGAGTGTCGCTCGCTGGACTGGGCAGGTGATGAGTGCTGGGACACTTCGGGCGAGGAGACATTGCTAGTCATGGCCCAGGCATCCTGCTGTTGTTGCTGCTGCTGGCGAGCGTTGGGCATGACGGGATTGGTTGTCGGGGTTGTGGTGTTAGGGTTATTGGCGGTAGTATAGGGGTAGCGGTCCCGGCGATCGAAAGGTGTCAGGTCCAGCAAAGCATCTCCGCCGTGGGGATTGTATTCGAGGTTCATTGTAATGGAAAAAGGGAGGAAGAGTTGGTGGGAGGATGGAGCGAGAGTCCCGCCAGTATTATGAAGCAGACGATGTAGTCACCGCTCTTTCTCTCCAGGGGGCGGCGAGAGGGTGAGATGCGGAGGTGAGATTCGAGTGAGATCGAGGGTAGAATGGGGGGAAGCAGAGGATATCGAGCACGGGAAACTGGCGGTGAGGGTCGCATTCGCTGGCGTCGCCGTCCCACCTGCAAGCTGCATGTCCGCAGCCTCGCCCGCCAATCACCGGCGATGCACCCTGGCTTGAACGTGGGGCTGCCCGAGACAACCAGCCTCTCACGTCTGTTCCCTGTCAACTGCCGCCTCCTCTCGTGCCCCATGTCTAGCTGTGTGTCTCCGTCCCACACTCTCCTTTTCTTGATTGTCTGTCTTCCTTGAGTGCTATGCAGGGCGTCATAAACCTGAGAGCAGCAGCAGATCAATCGCCATGCTGGACTGTGTGTTTGTGGTGTTGCAAGTGAACCTCAATGATGGTGCTAAAGCGACGAAAGACCCTGAGATAGCCTCCTGATTGGTTACCTAAGGTAGTAGGCAAGGAGGGGTGGGTATGCGCTGTCAATGGCTCGCTTCACTCGTTGTGTGTGGAGTAGGGGTGCTACCTTATCCACAGTCTATCTGCTATATGGATTGTTGGCGATTGGCCATTTCTACCTCATACAGACCAGCCTCTCGACCCTAATAAACTGACCACAATTGTTGAATGGATTTTAACTTTTCGCGCATACTTCCCATTCCTACTGGATAGACAGAGGAAGGGTGGGGATGATCGCCCGCAAGAACTCCCAGGATAGCGGCAAGGTTAACAGTCCAACTAAGTACTGTAGTGAATCAGATATTAGACGACAAGTAGTAAGCTCTGCAGCGTGCATACGTCGTAAGCGTTGTTCTCCTCTATTGAGAGTATATAGGCGTCAGCACGCACCCACACAAGGTAGTATTTGCGATCGCATTATGTGTCCTCCCTCCTTATCTGAATCTGCTCTCCCACTACCTTATAAATACTACACACTCCCTACCTCCCTACCTACCTTATCGTACCATTGAGGTGAGAATCACGGCGAACACAAGCCACACGTTTTATGCCATGTCGCAGTCGGTGTCTTTCCCCTTACCAATACAGAAAAGAACCACGATGCTCTTTTTCCGCAAGGTAGCATTGATACTCTTCCCCTCCAGGAAATCGTGTCCGCATCCTGCGTATGTCTCGCTGAGCCCTGTGCTGTCTTTCGGAAGGCATTGTGTGAGAATGTATTGAATGTGGTGTGCCTACGTAGAGACTGCACGCACAAGCCCCTTCAGCATACATAGGCGTACGGTGTCCGAATGATTACATACATATAGAGAACTCGTAGATTTAATAGTACATACAGAGTACGCATGAGAGGGTAGTAACGTTTTTCTATTCGCTTACTTGAAGGCTTTCGCCCTCTTCATATCCCACAAAATGAGGTCCGGGCACGGGTCACAGTCCTTTGAATGTCTCACAGCGCTTGATTGACTACCTGAGACAAGGTATGCCAGTAGAGCAACATCGCGTGGCCTAGCTGTGCCATACCAAGTCGCGTGGCTTTTGTTACAAGACAATACCCGCATTCACCAAGACCTGATCACCTCATCCCCGCGTTTAGAACTCTCCGGCCTATGGTATATGGAATTGGTGACTTAAGTTTGTGTTGCGCGCTGCCCTCCACACGTTACCCTCTAAGAGTGATGTTTGCACTGACTATATGATCTCGGTCTCGGGGATCAGTGTATCTCCTGTTGGAAGAGTGCCCGCCTCTATGTCAAACTCAGATTGCTTCCCAGCTAATTGATTGGAAAAGGCTGGCTGTATTTGTGAGGCAGGCCTAAACATAAGGCGGAGGCAGAGATGGTTTGCGCTTCCCAGCAAAATGGCGCATTTAAGCCAGTCATACACCGACAGGCATAAAGACTACGTCGAGGTTACCATTAGCATCAAACTTGCTGGCGCTTGGTAGGTTTCTGCGTGGGGAAGTTCGGGAAGACACAGCTTCCTGGGTCAAATTTGCTGGCCCATTTGGTTCTTACAAAAACGAATACTTGTAACGTTTACTGTCCTGGCTTGTCCCATCATCATATAGCGGGAGACACGGTAGTAATGGGGGCAATGTGCTTAACGTGCTTCGTGGAGATCAAAAGATTAGCCGACCAGGATGTCAGGTTGTAATCAGATACCAAACCTAGAACCCGGGTTTCGAGTGGAAGTAAGCCATCATCATCTCTCGCTTCACTTGGGGAATGGCAAAGACAGGGTCAGTCGGACATATCTGATCTTTCTTGTCGTATACCATCGCGTCGTCTGCGAGGGGAGAGACCTCATAAGTCCAGTACTCCAAGGATTCGTCGCTAGATGAGTTTGAAACCCGGTGACTGTGCTGCGCCGAGGATAAGCCACTGAGGACGTAACAAGTGTGATACGCATCGGATGGCCTGCCAACAACAAGAACAGATCAGTCAAAGCTTCAAGCCGCACTGCGTTTGTACTTACCTGTAAGGCTTATCTCTCATGCCCCCACGCTTGGTCTGGTCCTGTCCACAGCAGAGAATATATCTAATGAGACCTTCGCGGGAGTACATGTCGTTGGCGTCTAGTGTTGGCTCTGAAGGGACATCCAAAACAGGGCCATTAACAGCGGCGTTAACTAAGGGCCAGCATCCCCCAACCCAGTGACTGTAGCAGCCGTCCACAAGTTTGTTCGTACGCCCACTGAATCCTCCCTCGGGCGCATACTGACGTGAAGACAGCCAAGAGATAAGGCGAGGCATGTTCAAGTATCTAGTCGGCTCCGTCAGCATCATGCACGCTACAATTTCATCGGTATGAGAAACACGGACTTCTTGAAAATGCGATGTGGTGCATCAAGGACAGAAAGACAACCTAGGGCGCAGAAGGCATAGGCGCCGTGCGCTTCTGAGTCTGGCCTTGCGGAGATACCACCTTCAAAGGTTTGGCCTGAGTAGTCAGCATCTAAGCCCATATTATGAGGGCTCTTGGTCACACACATTGGCGCACATAGTCCGTTAGGCCTGTGAACAGATCAAACTCCTTTTCAGTCCGGAGAGGAGAATCCGGCGACAGTTCAAGTGGTAGGTTCAATATTGAGATGATAACGGCAGCGCAGTATGCGCCTCTGCAGAAGGATTAGACAAGGAGATGAGCTTGAAGACCAGAGAGAACTTGCCTTATGTCGACCTCGCCACCCAGCGTCATCCTAAAACCGCCGTTTGGTTGCTTGAGGGTACAAAGCCATTTCCACATGGCACGCCTGTCTATAACTTCATATGCGGCATCACCGCCGACGATTGCCAGTGCCAAAACCGTGGCATATGTTGTGGCCAGGTGAGATTGTTGGCCGAATCCACCACCGAACCCGCCCTCTTTGTTCTGTATCGACCGAGCTGTTTCCACGAGACCATCCCGGTAGACGGACACATCGGCACCCAGAAGCGACAGGCCATTCAGACACCAGTAAAAGTACCATGGCCTGCTGGCATCTGCCATTTTAAAGGATCCTGGAAGAGGTCCGAGGTTCTTCTCTAGGAATTTGCAGTGGCGGTCGCGGCTCAAAGAAGGCACTCCGAAAACATTGGCGTCAACGCTATCAACATGGCCGGCCAGACAGGCTATACAGTCATCAACAACGGCAATCTGTTGATCTGATGTCTCTGTGGTCAGGAAGTCCTTGATCAGTGGCGCGGTCGTGAAGAGGCTGGGAACACCTTGGGAGGCCATCTTCTCGATGTACTCATTCGCAGCGGAACTCAACAATATAGTCCTCTTTGGTAGCTTATTTTTCAACCGTGCCCGGGCTAGACTTGTCTTCACTGGCATCAGGTTTGGAGCGAGTGGAGATCTTGGTGGTCTTCGGTGAGTACAACTCGGAGAAAACAACCATAAAATATTAATCCTTCAAGGAGACAATGTTATTCAGTGAGTTGGCGAGGTCTCCTCTATGGGGTATTCTTATTCATCAGAATCACATGCTAAGCGGAGGGTCGCGGCTGGCAGGCAGCTGAGGGAGAAACCCACTTAGAACTTGGATTTGGTAAGCAGGGAGTGCCTCGGAGCAGGGCTTGCTTATAATAACTTCAGATGCTGATGCGAGTAATAATAAATTAATTAATTTAGGGGTGGTAAAAGGACGATTTGTGGCAAGGTAAATATAGGCAAATTATCTAAAATTTAGCGATCTTATTTTTTATATATATTAAGTTTAAATAAGAAAATAGCCCCACCTATTTTATTAAATAAAATATAAGCTTTTTTTTTTTTTTTTTCCTAATTAATTTTAAATATTTATTATTAATTATTTTATTATTTAACTGCTTCTTTAATTTTTTTTAATTAATTTAAAAAGAATTAATTATATTATAATTATATATTTTAATAATATAATTTATAAATAAGTTAAATATTTAAATAATTTAGTTATTTTTTTAGTTTTTTTAATATTTTTATATTTTAATGCGTTTTTTATTATTATTTAATATAAATTTTATTTTTTAAAAAGTTTATATTAATTTTGCAATTTATACAATTTATGAAAACTTGCGTTTTTTTTTTTTTTTTAAATAGCTCAATTTTACTATATTTTACTATTTATTTTATATAAAAAATTTAAAATTAAAATATATTTACGTAAAAAAGTCTATTTTTTAATATAAAAATTTATTAAAATTAAAAAAAAGATAATTACTAATAAAATAATTAATTTAAATATATAACTATTTTTTTTAACTTTAATATATAAAAAAAATAGCTAATTTTTATATATATTATATTTTTTATTAATAAAAACTAAGCTTTAAACTTTATATATTATTATTTTAAATTAAACATATATTTTAATTAAAAAATATAATAGTAAAATATAATATTTTATTAAAAAATATTTATAATTTTAATGAATTAAAGTTTATAATAAATATAATATTATTTAATATAATTATTACAAATTTTAAATATTATAAAAAGTTTTAATGACGTGCACCCACATGGGCGGCAGCCCTACCAGGGGTGGATGTAAATTAGATAAGCTAATTAGATTAGATAAGATAGCAGCCGGGGCCCCACACATCTATATGGTGGGTGCTTCTGCGTATAGGGCCCTGCCCCTGCACTCTCTTTTTTACATCATCAATATACGTAATATCAGCCTATGCATCTGCACCCCTTGGCACCGTGTTCCATTTAATAAATATAATAAAATAATTAAAAATAAACTATAGTTATTAAAATTATTTATATCGATAATTTTATTATATTTATTTATATTATATTTTTAAGCAAAATTTATTTTATATTATAAATATATAATAACTTTTTACTATATAATTAATATATTATATTTATTTTAAATAATTAAATTATTAATTAAATAGCTTTACTAAGTGTGTACCTCCCTATTTGTTAGGTGTGTATCCTCTACGTAACCTGCCGGGCCGCCGGATTTCTGCCAGCTGGCACTGCCTGCCCGCCCGCTTGCTTACACCTTAGTTTTTTAATAAAACAACACATATATACCAACTTTAAAAAATCGCTAAGTCAGCTAGATCTATAGTTTTAAAAATTTCTTAAAAAAATTATTTTTAATGTTTTCTATTATAAAAATCGATAAATCTGTTTTTATAAAAATACGTATCAATTAACTACCTCTAAAATTTTTAAAAAAAATATATTTAATATACTTTTTTATAAAAACTCGCTTATTATAAAAATAAAGCTATTATTATATATTTAATGCTTTTGTTAATAGCTTTTGCTATAATGCTTAAAATGCTTGGATTTTTTTAAAAACGACATTTTTAATAAAGTTTCAATTAATATATCGCCGCCGCTAAGGATTTTTAGCAATATATTAGATATATCTATCGTAAAGTGGTTATTATATAAAAGTTGTAGCGAAAATGAGGTTGTGGAAAAGATAGAGGATGTGCATGTAGTGGAGTATATGGAAGTTTAATAAGCAGAATAATTAGGGGCAGGCGGGCGGTGCCAGCTGGCAGAAGGCCGGCGGCCCGGCAGGTCATGTGCGGGATGCACACCTAACAAATGGGGGGGGTGCACACCTAGTAGAGCTCTAATTAAAAAGATTTAAATTAGGTAAAATATTTTAATTTTATATATAAAAAACCGGAAAAAAAATATTATATATTTATTTATTTTCGATAATTATAAAAACTATTATTTTATTAAATTTAATAAATATTTTAAATCTATTAATATATTATTATTTTATATATTTATTTATTTATTTTATAAACTTCAGTTTTTTAATATTATTTATTCTTTTACTATAAAATAGATATATAATAATTTTATTAAATATTTAATATATTAATATTAAATTTACGTTGTAAAAAAAGATTTTTTACGTAATTTTTATATTACGTTATAAAAAGTATTTATATTTAAAATTATTTAATTAAGTTTTAAAGCAGCTAGATTTATTTTTTTCAATTATAAATATATTTATGTTAAATTTAAATATTACTTATATTAGTAAAATTTCTATATTTAAGTTAAAATTGCCTTTTATTTTTTAAATTATTAAAATATTTATATTAAAAATAAAATTTTTAATTATTATATAAAATAGTATTTTTAAAAAAGAAAAATAGCTATTTTTATAAAACTAATTATATATTTTTTAAATATTAGAAAACTAAAAATAAATAATTATTATTAAAAAGTTAAAAAAAGTATTATATAATTTTAAGTATAGGTTTTTTTAATAGTAGCCTTTAAAACATAGTTAGTATAATAAAATTTCCAAAGTTAAAATAATTAAATTTAAGTAATATAATTAAATAATTAACAAAATAAATAAAAATAAATAATAATAATAGGTTTTTATTACTAATTTTAGGTTTTAAAAACTAAAATAGCTAAAATTATTCTTTTTAAAAATTTTTCTCTTTTTTATTATTTTTAGGAAAGTATTTTTTTATAAATAGATAAATTTAGCAAATTTTAAAATTTTTTAATAATTATTCGATAAATTTAAAAAGCTAAATTATAATGAAAATAAATTAAATAAATTACTAATAAATATTAAAATTTAAAAAGTTTCGGAAATTTATAAAAAGATTTTGAATAAGTTTATAAAATATAACCAAAGTTTATAGTATTTAAAACTAAACTATATTGTTATAAAAAAATATAATTATTATATAATGTTATAAAATTTTACTATTATTATTAGTTTTTATAAAAAATATTAAATAGCAATATTATTATTAATTATAAAATAATATTTTTTTTTAAAATTAATATCTAGAATTTTTAAATAAAAATTAATAAAAATAGGAAAAACTAATTAAATTAAAACAAAATCCTAAAAAAAAAATTTAACTAAAATTTAAATTTAAATTTTAAGTCACGATATGCACCATATAGAAAAAGGCAGGGCTTTGTCGAGGTATAGCAATGTTATTAATAAAATATCTAAAAGTAGAGAAAGGAAAAAAGTCAACAAAATGTGGCGCGTAGAGGCGCAAGCACTAAGTAAACCTAAATTTTTTGTCTCTGCTATCTATTATCGATAAAAAATTTATAGTGGGGCACGCAGCCCGCGCGTCATGTTAAAAGTGGGGCCTTACGCATAGACCTAGCGCCTAGGACCTAGCTTGCTGTAACTTTTTGTATAATAAATAAGTTTTTTTTATTAAAAATTCTAAAATAGTATAATTTAACTAATTATTAAAAATAAGTTTATTTAATTATATTTAAATAAAATATAACGATAATTTTATTATTAATATTTTATTAAATATATTAAAAATTTACTAAAATATATTTTATATAACTATAATATTTAAAGTTTTTTAAAATATTTATAATTTTTATATTATTAAAAAATATAATAATTAGTAAAATAATTAGTTATTTAATTTTTTAATAAAATTTTTGTAACTATTTTATTTTATGAGTAGTTTTTATAAAAGTTATAAATTTAGTTTTTAAAATAAATAATATAATAATAAAAGCTTTTTTCAATTTTTAAACAATAATAATATTTATAATAATTATTAAACATTTTTAAATAGATTTTTTTATAATTTTATATTTAGCAAAATTGTTATTAACTATAATAATTGCCTAAAAATTTTTAAAATAAAAATCTTTAAAAGATAAATAAATTAAATTTATTTTATAATAAATTGATAACTTTATAATATTTTTTAAATATCGAAAAAAATATTTAATTTTTATAAAAGACGTTTTTTTAAAAAATATATATATTATAATAATTATTATACTATAAAAATTATACTAGTTTTAATAATTATTATAATATATATTATAATATTTATTAGTATTTAATATTATTTTGAAATAAAAATTAAAAATTTATAATTAATAAAATAATTAAATTTATTAGTAATAGTTATAGCAGGCTAGGTTTTAAGCGTTAGGTCTATATATAAGGCTTTATTTTTAATATAATATATAGGCTGCGCGTTTTATTGTAAATTTTTTATCGATAGTAGATAGTAGAAATAAAGAATTTAGGTTTATTTAGTATTTATATTTCTATACGTTATATTTTGTTAACTTTTTTTTTTTTCTATTTTTAAATATTTTATTAATAATATTGCTATACTTCGATAGAGCTTTATTTTTTCTATATAATATATATCGTAATTATTTAAAAGTTATTTACTATATTTTATACTATTTTTTTATTATTATACTATTTTTTATAATATTACTTTATTTTTAATTTATTTAAATCAATTTTTTGCTACTACGTAGCTTTATAAACCGAGATGGTATACTTAAATAAGCTAAACTATCCGGATAATGCGTTTAACGAGAAAAAAGTTTATTTCGACTTTGACGATTTTACTTTTAGTACTAAGCCAAGTAAGCGACCTAAAACCGATGCTTATTGACGATTGTCGATAATATCTAATCTAGGCAATAATACCCGAATTAAGACCTTTTAAAAAAAAATAATAAAACAATATACACGTTTATAAAAAATCGCTATTTTTAATTTAAAAAGATTTTTATAAATTTTGATTTTATTACCTCTTAATATATTTAAAATATTAAAAATATGCAAACTGAAATATTTAAATTAGCTACTAAATTTAGACAAATATATTGTAAAAGCGATTAAGATATTTTTCTCTTTTTTTGTTTTTTTAAACGCGCGTTATTCGAGCTTTTTTAAAATATAAAAAGTTTTATTATTTTAGCTAAATTTAGTAAATTATATTAATAATTTAAGGTTTTATTTAAAAAAATATGCTACTAAATTTTAGCTTTAAAAATTATATATATATAAATTTAAAACAAGTATTTCGATTTTCGTCGATATAAAAATAATATCGATAATATTATTAAATAAATTAACGACATTATTTTTCGAATCGATAATATAAATAGCGATATTATTTTAAATTAATAAGTAGAAAAATAAAACTCTATAAACTATATTATTAAAAAGTTAACTAATATACGTTTTAAAATCAAAAATTTAAAAAAATAATTGAACAATTTTAATTAATAAGTTATCGATTTTTTTTTATATCGATAATAGGATTTTAGATCAGTTTATATTACCTAATTTAATTTAACGACGACTAATCGTAAATTTGCTAAAATAAAAATCTTTAAATTTAAAAATAACGATATTAGTAATAAAAATGCTGTTTTATTCGATAATTAGTATTATAAAATAAAAAACCGAATAGAAACTAATACTGATTAGTTTTTTTTAATATAGTTTATATAGCCGATATCGAAATTTATTTAAAAAAAGTTACGTTAAAAAATCTGTTTTTATATTTATCGAACGATTATTTTAATTAGATTAAAATTTTTAAAAAGTTTTTAAATTATTTTTATCGTAAATATTATAATATTAACCGTAAAAAAAAAGCTAAAGCTAAATATATAGAAATATAGAAGCGTAACGCGCGCGCAAAAGGCGCAACGCGCAAAAAACCGCAATATATAAATATATATATATATAAATTAGATTAGTAATTTATTACTAATTAATATACTAAAAATAGAAACTTTATTTTTTAGTATAAAAATTAGCTATTTTTATATATATATCCGAAAAAGGAAAATCGCCGGATGCGGATTCCGAAAACGGAAATTTGCCGCATGCGGATTCCGGATTAGGAAATTTTATAAAACTATATTTTTTACTAAAAATTAAAGTTTTAAATTAAACAAAGAAATTTCCGAAAACGGAAAAAACTGAAAACGGAAATAATGAAAGCGGAAGTTTTGCGAATATAATAATGAGGGCTTCTGCCCACTGATTTTCAAGATCATCATCCATCTATTAATACAACCAATATACCCCTATATTATCACCCTATACTACAGGGTATTACTTCTCCAGTATATTACTGCATCACACACTAAGGCATCCACTGAAGTGTCCATTAAGCCATTCACTAAGGCATCCATATCTACTAAAGCATCCACTAAAGCGTCCACTAAGGCATCTACTAAATACCTTGCTATCCACTATAGCATATGCTCATATATAACCTCTCACAAAATAAAATAATTTAAAAATATCTAATAAATTTAATAAATTTATTAAGTTTAAAAATTTTTTCGTCTATTTTGCTAAAAAACGTTATTTTTTTAAATCTAAATAGAAACAAAAATTTTACGAAAAATTGTCGGCTTACGTTTAAAGCTAAATTACTGCTAAAACTATTAATTAATTTATTAACTATAATATTTTCGTTAAATTTATTTAAAAAATTATCTATAATTTGTAATAATATAAAAAACGTTACGATAAAGCTAAATTTATTAACCTAAAGTTAACTAGTAATAATTGTTAAAAAAAAAATATAACTAAACCTTTAAACGCTAATTTATCGACTTCTATTTTTAGTAAAAGCCGTAACTAGCCTAGCGGTATTTTTTTTTATAAAAACACTCGTAGGTTAATTAAAAAAAAACGATGCTTTTTTTTAAAAAAAAGGCTATATTATTCGTAATTGTCTCTTTTACGTTACTATTTCCGAAATTCGAATTTAGAAAATCCTATAAACTCGAAGATTTAGTCAAGCTCCTAAAAAAAATCCGGATAATAACAATTCGGAAAATTTTTAATTTTAAGGAAAATTAATTCCTTTTTAAAGAATATATCGGCTAAAAAATATAGTAAAATTAAAAATTATATATCTAAATATTTAGGTAGTAATTTATTTACTATTTTTTATATAATATTAAATAATAGATTTTCGTTAACTATTTATAATACTTTTATCGATATAAAAGTAGATATTTATACTATTATAAGTTCTATTTTTATTACTAAAATTATATAATATTTTAAATTTATATAAATATTTCGTTTTGCTATATAATATTTATATAATTATGATAAAAATAGCTAGTAAAAAGTTATTAGCGTTATATTTTTGACTTTATAATTAGATAATTATATTTTTATTAAAATCTTAGTAATTATATTTAATATAATATACGATATAATTTTTAGAAAAATCTAATTTACGGAATACGATTTATTAATCGATTACCGTCGATATTAATTAATTTATTTTAATATTATATCTTTAATAAATTAATTAGCGAATATATCTATAAATTAAATAGAAAAACTTGGCAATTTTATTTACTAGCAAAATATAAACTATCGTAACGCGTTAATCGTAAAAAAAGAAAAACCTTTTTTTTCGAAAAAAATACTACGACGTTGTAATTTCTTATTTTTAGATTTAAACAAAATAAATTATATTTTAAATAATATAAGTTATATTTACAAGTCTTATATTTATAAAAATAATAAAATTCGATTTATTAAAAATATTATATTTAAATAAAAACGTAACTAATATAAAATATATAAATTAATAAAAAATATGTATAAATAATATAAATTACGTTTTTTTAGTTTTATAACTATAATAAATATAGTTAATTTCTGTAACTATTTTCGAAAAAATAGAATTTAAAATAATATAGTAATTATTAATATCGACGAGTTAAACTAAGAAATCGAAAAAGGAACAAAATTACCGAACCTAAAAAACTTTCCTGCTGAAAAAAAAAATATTCTATAACAAAACATTTTAAAAATTATATTTTTTAAATATTACGACTTTTTATATATTTTTAGTAAAATAAATTTTAATAAATTATCGTTTTATAAACCCGATATTAATTATAAAATCTATTTTTTAAATAGAAAAAAACTTTAATAATTTAAGTTATGCCTTTTTTTATAAAACATCGTTAAAAGAGCTCGAAATTATTAAAATATATATCGTAAATAACTTACGTAAAAGTTTTATAAAACCAAATAACGCGCTATTTACTTTTTTTATATTAATAGCTCTTAAATTAAGAAAAAAAATTACGTTTTTGCGTAGATTATAGAAAACTTAATTTAATAATAAAAAAAAATCGGTATTTTTTACTATTAATTAACAAAATATTTGCTTATATTTTATAGAAAAAAATCTTTACTAAAATCGATCGAAAACAAGCTTTTTATAAAATTTATATAGTTCAAAAATATAAAAATTTAACTACGTTTAAAACTTATTATAATATTTATCGTTATTTAGTTATATTATTTAAATTTATTAATAATTTAGCTACTTTTTAATAATATATTAACAAATTTTTCTAAAAATATCTCGATAAATTTATAAATATTTACTTCGATAATATTATTATTTACTCGGATAATCTAGAAAATTATTATAAATATATTAAACAAATACTAAAAATCCTTAAAACTAATAAACTATAAACTAATATTAAAAAATATAAATTTTACGTTAGAGAAATTAAGTTTTTGGGATTTATTATTGGTAAAAATAGCATAAAAATAGATTTTGCTAAAATATCTATAGTTTAGAATTAAAAAACACTTCGTAATTTAAAAAAAGTTCAATCGTTCTTCGGTTTTTGTAGTTTTTATCGTAAATTCGTAAAAAATTACGGTTATATTGCTAAACCGTTAATTTATTTAATTACTATAAATATTCTTTTTATATAATTAAAAAGGTACGTTAAAATATTCGAAATTTTGAAAAATTACCTTATTTTTATGCCTTTATTACGTTATTATCGTTATAACTTACTAACGAAAATAAAAATAAATACTTTTAATAATATAGCAGTTAGTATATTAATATAATTATATAGTAATATATAATATTTAATAGTCTATTTTTTTAAAATTCTATATAATATTAAATTAAACTATAATATTTATAATAAAAAAATATTCGTCGTTATTTTTATATTAAAAAAATAGCATATAAAATTAATCGGCTTATAATAAAAAAAGCTTTTTTTTATAATAACTAATTATTATATATTAAAATATTTCGAAACGAAGCGACTATTTGATTTCCGACAAACTAGTTAGGCAGAATTATTAGCTAATTATTATTTTACTATTATATATAAACTTAGGAAAAAAAACGTCGTCGCAAATATATTTTCAAAAAAACATAAAAATATATATTCGATAAAAAATAAAATAAATATCCAAAAACAAATAAATCTTTTCCAACTTCTAGATAGAAAAAAAAAACACTCGCTATTATATTAAATAAACTTTAATATATTAATTATTATTACAAATATTAATATAATATAATTAAATACTATTATTATTAATTTTAAAAAAAAATAGTACAAAATAGTTATCTAATAATAAAAAATGTTTTATATAGTAATTGCGAAAACTTTATTATAAAAATCTATTGCTAAAAAACGCAAAAAAATCGGAAAAATAACCTTTAAACAATAGAAAATAGTTTAATACTATATCGAAAATAGTTAATAATATTAAATATTAATATATTTAAAATATATATTATCCGTAAAATATATAATACTTTTTTAATTATATATCCTAGTTATCGGAAAATATGTAAATTATTGACGAAAAGATATTAATAGCCTAGAGTTAATAGTAATTATAACTAATTTATTACTAATTATAAAACTTATTGTTTTGCTAAAACGTTTTACGACAAAATACCGAAATTATTGAAGCTATTTTTTATTTTCGATCGGGTTTAGAAATATATTATTTTAGATTTTAAAATAATATTTAAAAACCGTTATAGTTTTAATAATATTTTAATAATAGTAAACAAATTAGAAAAACGCTTTTAAATATTATTTTATATTTAAAAAATAACTACGCAGTAAATTGCTAAATTATATTTAAATAGTTTATTTTATATGTTCGGAATTTCTAAATTCGTTGCTTTAAATTGGAGTTTTCAATTTATTTCTATATTTACGGACGAAATTGCTAAATTTTTAAAAATAGACTAAAAATTTGCTTCTATAAAATATTACAAAACTGCAAAACAAGCCAAAATTGCTATTTAATACTATAAATAATATTTACGTTTTTTTATTAATTATTATTAAAATAATTAGTTTAAATAAATATTATTAATAAATTATATTACTATTTCGTTATTTTATAATAATATAAACCTATTATTATATAAAATTAAAATAAGTTTTATAATGCTTTTTAATTTTAATTAAAATAATAAAACTAAAAACTACGCTAATATATTTATTTAAAAAAAAAAATTCGCAAAACAGCGCAAAATTTGCAAATTTTATAAATAAAGCTAAAACAAATCTATATATAACCCAAAATCGTATAATTAATCAAACAAATCGTTACCGACACGAACTAAACTTTAATATAAAAAATATAGTCTTTATTATTAAATAGCAATAATTATAATTAACAAATCGACCTTTCGATAAACTCGATTTTCCGATAATACAATAAACTTTTAAGATCTTAAAACGTAATAGCAATATATTTATTTTAAAAATACCTAATTTATAGCAAAAGATACGACAATATTATATCGATCGACTACGGAAATTTCCTAGTAACCTAATACCCGGCTAAGCTATATTTTTATCTAAAAAAAAAATTATCGACCTAAACAACGGTAATAAAAAATAAATAGTTAAAAAAATACTATCCTCTTAAATTTACTATAAAAAACTAATATATAAAATTAAATAAAAAAATTAAAACCCCAAAAACGAATAGTACCCTACTAGCGACTTCCGAAATAGTCCATAGAAAATTAAAAAATTCCACAAAACGAATCCAGACGCGGCCGGCCCGCCAATATAACTCGACATTTAGCTAGAAGCCGTAAAAAATAACAAATTTTATCAATTACATCTAAATAACAATAAACCTATAACTATAAACTAATAATATATATAACGCCGACGATGTAATTAATATATTATATTTATTAATATATTACTTAATACAAAATACTACTTAAAAATCTTTAATATACTACTTTCCAATATATATAAAAAAACCAAGCAGCTAACTATAAATATAAAAGCCCTATAACTTAATTAAATTAATAGATACCCAAAACGATCCCTCTTCTCGTTAAAAAGCATATACCAATTACTGCATTTAAAGCTAGTTCAATTCCCACTATTCGCAGACAAATAGGTCTTTTTTTTGCGCCGAAAGGGTAGTTACAGCAGGCTAGGTCCTGGGCGCTAGGTCTATACACAAGGCCCCACTTTTAACATAACGTATAAATTGCGCGCTCTACTATAAATTCTTTATCGATAGTAGATAGCAGAAATAAAAAATTTAGGTTTATTTAATGCTTACGCCTCCGCGCGCCACACTTTGTTGACTTTTTTCCTTCCTCTACCTTTAGATATTTTATTAATAATATTGCTACACCTCGACGAAGCCCTGCCTTCTTCCATATAATGCATATGGTGACTGTAATAGTATTTTAATAAATTTAATATTTACTAAATTTAATTTAATTAGCGCTTATTTAATATATTAATTTTAATTCAAATATAAAATTTAAATAGTTATATTATTAATAATTAAAATTTTTAAAAATTAAGTTACAAAATTTTTATTATTAATAAAAAATTTTTATCTAACTAAATTTTTAAAGTTTTGATATAAATAATATTTAAGTTTATAATAAAATAATTATTAATATAAATAATAATATAATAATTTATAATAATATTTTAATATATTAAAAATCCGAAATTAGAAAAAAAAAGCCGAAGTTTTTCCCAATTTTAGTAAATTTTTTTATTAAGCTTTAAAAATTTGTTTTAAACTATATAAAGTTTTAAAAATTACTAAAACTTGTTTTATAAAAAAATTATAACTATATTTTATAGCAAATTTTAATAATAACTTTGGATTTTTTAATACTATTATTAATATATTCGAAAATAAAAAATAAATCGTTTTTTATAAATTACTATATAAAAAAATATTTATAAAATCTACTTATTTAATTATTTAATTATTTAAAATAGTTAAAATTGAGAGAATTTTTTAAATAAATAAAATTATAATAGTTATAAAAATTTTATTATAATTAATATTTTCGATTTATTTAAAATTTTTAGTAATAAAACGAGATTTAAATTTATAAATATAATTTTATTAATTAATTTCAAAGTTTAATATTTATTATATATTAATAGTTTGTTATTTAATATTATTTTTAATAATAAATTTTAATGTTTTAATAAATAATAGTTATTAAAATTTATTTTTATAAATAATAAATTATTTTTTTACTAAAAAACTTTTTAGCGTTTAAAATAATAATTTAAACTATAGTTTAATATTAATTATAATATATATAATTTAATAAATAAAATATTATATAAAATCTAATTATATAGGAAATTTTATTTTAAAAAGAAAATTTTTAACTATTAAAAAAAAACAGTATAAAATTAGCTAATTTATTTAAATTTTTATCTTTTTTAAAAAAAAACTATAAATTTATATTAATTTTTATTAATATTAGTTATAAAAAATAGCTTTATTATAAAAAGTTATCAAAAAAAAAATATATTAAATAAATTTAAAATAAAATTAAAAAATTCAAAGTTTTCTTAAAAAAAATACCTAAAATTTAAAAATATACCTAAATTCGACTTAAATTTGTTTAAAAATTTTTTTATTTTAAACGTTAATATTAATATTAATTTTTAAATTAAAGCTATTTAAATAATTTAAAATAGCTTTTTTGAAAAAAAAATCTTTAATTTAAATAAAAATTTTATCGATATTTTTTTTATTAATAAATTTATTAATAAATATTTTAATAAATAATTTTATTAAAATAATTTTAATAAATATTAAAAAATTTAATTATTTTAACTAGTTTTATTTTAAATATTATATAATACTTAAAAATATATATTAAATAAATGAAATTATTTAAAATTACAAAAATTTTGCTTTTTTTAATTTTATTAATAAGTTTATAAACTTTTTGCTGGTTTTTTTTTTAATATAAAAATAGTATAATTATTACTGATAATTATTAATTTATTATAATTAATTTCATAAAATATTAAATTTAAATTTAATTTATCTAAAAATAGCTATTTAAAAGATAATTTTTTATTAATAATTATAGTATAATTAATTAATTTTATTATTTAATTTATTATATAATATTATAAGTAGTTTAAAAAGCGTAAAATTTTAAATATAAAATATAATTAATTTAAAATAATTTAAATCAATTGTTTTACTAATTTATTTTTCTTATTTTATAACTAGTTATTTATTAATTTATTATAAATTTTAAAACTTTAATCGAAATAAAATTAAAAATAATAATAATTATAGCAGTTTTTAAAAAATTTAAATCGGCTTTTTATTGCTAAATATATATATCTAGTATTTTTTTAATTTAATAAAATAATTTATCGTTTTTAAAACTTTCGATTTATTAAAATAAAATTATAGAATTTTTTATTATATAAATAAAATGTAATAATAAATAAATCTTTTTTTATAATATTTAAAATTTACTAAAAGTTTAAAATTATAGTAAAATTTAATTATTAAATAGTTTTTGTTAATTTATAAATTTTATATTAAAATTTTTCTAATCGAATAATGTTTATATTAAATAATTTAACGTTTAATTTAATAGTTTTTTTTTAATAATTTTAAATTTTAATAGCTAAATTTATTATTATTATTATTTAAGCTATAAAGCCGATTAAATATTAGCGTAACGCTAATAATCTATTTTAAAACTAAAGCAAAAATTGTACTTAAAACTTATATATATCGTAATAATTATTATAGTATGTATAGGCTTAAGTTAAATAAAATATTTTTCTATCGTTTGTGGCAATATTATAAATATATAATATCTATATATTTAGATTACTGCCTTTTAGTGGGCAGTGATAGAGAGAAAAAGATTGCTTGGCGTCTCCGAAATATTCTTTAAAGGCGCGTTTATATAGCGCGCCGTTAAATATACCTTTTGTAAACGTTTTTTATATTGGTTATTTTTTTTCGATATATTCTATAAATTCTTTTATACGTTTTTAGGCTATTTTAATAAATATATCGCGATTTTTTTTAGGACGTTTTAAATATTTTTTTGTTTTTCTAATTTCCGTTGTTAGTTTATATATAAATAATTTATTTATTTATAGGATTTATTATATTATAAAATAGACGTTTTAAAAATTATTTATAATAAAAATAAAATTATTGTATATTTTAAATAGCCAAAATATTAATAAATAGCGTAGTAGTTTTTTTTTATTAATTAATAAAATATAATATAATATAATATATTTTACTGTTTTGCGTTTTATAATATATTTATATAATAATATTAAAACGTTAAGGATTTTGGTTTTATATAGAAAAATTATAAAGCCTATTTTTTCGGTATATATTTAAAAAATAATTACTGTTTCGTATTTTAATAGTTTTTTATAATATTTTATAATATTTTTTATAAATAGCTTTTTAATAATTAAGTATTAGTTATTTTTTTAATACTATTTTTACTCATATATTTGCTATTTATTTATTAAAATTTTGTTTAATATTTATTTATTAAGCTAATTATAGAAATATATTATATTTTAGAATTTAAGTTTTTTAAAAATATTTAGCTTTTTTTTACGATATTTTTTATTTATTTAGTATCGAACTTATTTATATCTTGTTTTATAGATAATTTTAGCTATTTTTTTGGCTATTTTTTGAACTATTTTTAAGCTATTTGATATATCTATTTTTTGCTAAAAAAATGCCGCCTAAGCGCTTAAATAAATATTTAACGGTAGGATTTCTAATTTTGTCTCTAAATAGCAAATAGGGATTGTTTTATATATGTTTAATATTTTTTTAATATATTTTTTTTAGTAGCTTTCGAGATTTTTGGTAATATTTTTAGAAATATTTTCGTTATTAAAAAAATATTATATTAATATATTATATATTAAAATATTTTTTATAATTAAAATATATAGTTATCTAGTTTTAATAATATTAGTTTTTTATATTAAATTTTTTAATTTTATAACTATATATTTTTAAATAGTAAGCTTTTTTTTAATATATATTAAATATTTTTTTTAATTTATCGTTTATTTAAAATATATTTTTAAAAAATATATATTATTATTTAATATAACAATTATTTTAAAAAACGTTAAAATATTTATAAAGCCTACTTTTTAATATATAAAATAGATTAGTTCGTTTTTTATAAAATTAAATTATATACTATAACGATATATTTATAAAATGCAAATTTTCTATATTTTTTCGGCAATTTTTAGTAAAATTTATATTTTTAGTAAAAATATTTATATTATTTATAAAATTAAATACTATTATTTGAAAATGCTTAGCGAGTTTTTTATAGAAAAATGTTGTATAAAATAAAAAAAAATAGAAAATAACGATAATTTTTATAATATTTTTATTATAATTAGATAAGTTTTAAATAATTTATTATTAAATTTTAAACATATTATATATTTTATTAGAAAATTTTTGAATTATATAATTATTTATAATAAGTAATTTTTTTACTATATTATTTATATTAAACGTTTATAATTAATTTTGTCAAATATTTCTATAAAATCGAGTAAAAATAAAAAAGCGACGCTTTTTTATTTTAATACTTTTTTTGCTATTTTTATTACTATTATAATTGCTAAATTTATAAAACGTTTTTAGTAATTATTTATTTAGCTATTTAAAAATAAATTATATAATTTAGCTATTTTTATAATACGATCGTAAAAAGTTTTTTTAAATATTTTATTTATTATGTTAATAAATAAAATTAGTTTTTAATTTTCCGATATTTAGCATATTACTAGTAATTTTCTTAGTTTCGGTATTATTATAATTCGGATTTTTCGGAATTTCGTCGAATATTAAACGAGCTGAAAATTTATTTAATATAAAATTATTAAATATTATTATAATAGTTTTCTATATATTTTTAAAAAACTATTTAGTAATAGATTATAATTTAAAAATTTTTAAAAAGTTAATTTATATATTAAAATTGTAATATTTTTTATAGTTATTTTTTAATTTATTTTAAATTTTTAGTAGCCGTTATAATTTTTTAAATATTTTAAAATATTATTAATATTTATTTATATTAATAGAAAAAATTGTTTTGCAAATTTATTTATTCGTTTTTTATATATATATATTTTAATAAATTTTTTAAAAATACTATATAATAGTAATATTAATATTATTTCTATTTTTAGTTTATTTAATAATTATATTTATTTTGCTAAAAATTATAAATTTTTAAAGTTTTTTAATATTTTTATTATTATGTAATATTAAATATATTGTTTTATATAATAAACGGCATTTTTAAGCTTTTTTAAAGCCGTTATAAACGTTTTTTAAATTCGTTTATTACATTTTTTGTAATATTTTTTATATATTTTAAATATTTTTTTTTACAATTTTGCGATTTTTAATATATAATAAAAGCTTTTAATATTGTTTTTTATCGATATTTTTAATAAAATTGTAAAGTTAACGATTTTTATTAAAATAATTATAAACTTATTATAAGTTTTATTAAACGTTTTAGCGTTTTTAAAAAGTTTTAAGTTTTTAAAATATTTTTCTATTTTTGTAAATATTATTATAGTATTTATTTTTAGCTAATTTTAGCTTTTTACGGTTTATTTTGCGTTTTTCGGATTTATTTTAGTTATTTATCGTTATATTAAAAGTTTTGTAATTTGAACTTTCTTATTTTAAGTTTTTATAGTAAATAATTGGTAATATTTCGAATATTTAAATATAATTTATAGTCGAGTTTTTCTGCTTTTTTATAATTTTTATTAATTTTTTTATCGAAATATATAATATTAAATTTTATTACGTCGTAAATTTTAAAAGCTATTTAATATTTTATAAAAAACGTTTATAAAAATTTTAACTAAAATTATATAAATTAAAATTATTAATAAATAAATAACGTTTTAATAAAAAATTTAAAAAAAGCTTTTAAAAATATTTTTTTAATTTTTATTTAACGGATTTAAGAAATACATTAATTATATTATAATTACGTTATTATTATTTTTAATTTTAATATTTGCTTAGTTTTAATTGTTTTTTTAAAAAGTTTTTTTTAATATTAATTATATATTAATATATAATATAGCTTTACTATTATTTTAAATATATTTATAATTAATTAATAAATAATAGAAATTATTTTATTATTATATTAATAATTTTTAAATAATAATAAAATTATAATTTAATTTTTATAATATTTATTCTATATTTATTTTAAATTTTTTTTTTATATTTTAGTAAATTATATTAATTATTAATTATATACTATATTTTTTAATATAGTTAACAATTATTATTTTAAATAAAAAATTTATGTTAAAATTTCCGAAAATTGTTTATTATTTTTACGCCTTTTTATAAAAAATTCGGTAATTTTATTAAATTTTATAAATATAATAAAAATTATTATATTATTAATATATTATATTATAGCTATTATTTTTTTATTAATTTAAAATTTTTTAAAATATATAATATATACTATTTTAGTATACTTTTTTATTTTAATATTTTTATTATAGATTTTTTTTTAAGTTTTATAGCAATTTCTATAATTATAGTATTTTAATAATATATTATTTTATTTAATAAAATAATAGTTTTTTTTTTTTAAATACTATATTTTTATATAATATTTATAAATAATTTAATATTAACAATAAACCGTAAAATAGCCGTATTTAAAATAATTAAAATATTGTTTTATTTTTATTTTTATTATATAAAATTTATAATTAAAAAATTAAGCTTTTTATAATAAATTTTTATTTATAAATTTTTAAGCTATTTATAAAATATTAATCTATAAAATTAGTAAATTTATATATATTTTAAAGTTTTTAAAAAGCAATTTTTTAATTTTAACTAAATCGATATATATTATTTTTAATAACGATAATAAGATTATTTTATTATTTTTTTTTTTTAAACGATTTATTAATAAATTTTTTATTATAATAGTAATTTTTTAATATTATATTCTAGTTTATTAGTAGAAAATTTATATTATTTATTTATTTATTTTTAGTATTTTATTTTTAAAAATAACTATAATATTTTTATTTAGAAATTTTTTAGCCGTAATTGTTTATATATTTTTATTTATTACGTTAACGACGTTTACGATTTTGAATAAGCAGCGTTTTTTAATTATTTACGATATATTTTTTATTTTTATTACTACTTTTTTATTTTGTCGAATTAAAAATATTTTTATATTAAATATTTACTAATAATTTTAAATAATTTTTATAGCAATAGCTTAAATTTAAATTTTAATAATAGTAAACGCCAATATCTTGTTTTTCAATTTATTAAAAATATTATCGAAATAGCAGCAAATAATAAAAGTTTTAGCAATAGTTTCGATCTCCTTCGCAACAGAAAACTATTCGATTTCGACGTTTATACGTTAAAAAATCTCTTAAAAAGCCTTTCGGCGTTTTTCTATGTCTTTCGTTAGAAAGATTAGCTTAAACTCGCGCCCGTCACAGAAAAAAAATCTACACCAGAACCCTTGAAATCTAGGCTTCTGATTGGTCAAAAAGAAAATGCATGCCTATTGGCTGCAGGCCTCAATTTTGTGGGCCTCGGGGCCTGCAGGTGCCTGGGAGGCCCATGGAGGCATTCGAGGCCCTCCGAGTGTCATGGAGGCATGCGAGGCCCTCTGAGTGTCATGGAGGCATGCAAGGCCCATGGAGGCATGCGAGGCCCATGGAGTGCCTGCGAGTGCCTGCGAGTGCCTGCGAGGCCTATGGATGCGTTGGAGGCCCATGAGGCCTGGGAGTGCCTGAGAGGGCCTTTAAGTGCTATAGAGGCATATGAAGGCCTGCAGCTGGCAGCAGCTGGCTTGGCATAGCCACTTGGCAAGTGTTTCTTTCTGACGAAAGACCTCGCCCAACAAACCAAAGCTATTTGGTGTTCCCCAGTTTATAAATATTAGGCATTTTTTTTTATTACTCGTAGCTAAGTATATAATAAGTTGTAAATATTTATTAAGCAATTTGCCTAATTTGGCAAAATCGTTTACGATAGCGTCCGAGTTTAGAAGCTCGTTGCTACCGTTTTTATACGCGTTTCCAGGTGGCCCCACAGGCGCGTCTACGAAGGGGTCTTCCATAGGAACATCAACCACAGCGCCGCGCGCTGCTTCCGTCATCTCTACGGGATCACTGCTCTAAGGAACTTGAAGTTATCTTTCAAATGATAGTAATTATTATTAATTCCAACACAGACTCGCCAAGTTATAGGCAAAAATTCAAAAACTCCAAATCTTTTTTGCCTATATAGTTTTTAATAGCTAAATTTATAATATAACTATAAAGTTTTTCGAAAAAATATTTAATAAATTAAATTAATAGATTTAAAAATAATACTACTATTATAAAATAAAATTTTCTATTTAAAAACATCCGATTTGCTAAAAAAAAAATATTTTCGAAAATTTATAACGAAAATAAATTATTACTAATAATTTTAGTTTTTTTAATTTTTGCAACAAAATCTACTTAAAAAAAAAAAGTACACTAAAATTTTAGAATACAATGCTAAGGGGTATAAATATATATGCTAATATTATATATATTAATAATATAAAAGAAAAAAATGTAAAAACAAGGCTTTATATATAGAGGTACTTATTATATAGATATATAAAGCTTTAACTGCTATTTTATTTAATTTAATCAGCTTATTTAATTTATATTTACTTTCAATAAAGCTATTATTTATATAAGTACACGTTAAATATTAGTTATATAAAAAGATTTATTGTTTTTAATAAGTTATATATATAATATAATTTTTATAATATTTATATATTATCTATTTTATATTTTATAAGCTTTTATAACGATAAAGTTAATTTTTGTAGTGCTGTTTATTATATTGTAAGCTTTTTTATATATTATTCTATATATTTTTGTTTTTATTTAAATTTAAATCTACTTTATGTAAGCGGCTATAGTTATATTTAGGCGTACTTATATTATTAACTTGTTTTTATTTATTTAAGGTTTTTTTGGTACGAAATTTAAAAATAAGAAGTTTTTTTATTATTATTTTTAGTATTTTTTTACGATATTTTATATATTTTATAATTGCTATTTATTACGCTATTAATTATTTTAAGATTTATACTATTTTTATTTAATTAAATATTTATATCTAATATAAATATAATCGAGCCGATATTTTATGATATACTTTATTTTGAACAATTTGTCCTTTTTTTTAAAATTTAATTAATCGTTTTTTATAAAACTAAAAACCGGGACTATACAATAAAATAAATTAATATTATTTAATATTAGTAAAAAATATATAATTAAAATAATTAGGTAAATGTCCTATTTTTTTAGTAATTTTAATTTATAAATAAAACGTCTTATTTATCGGATAATTTTAAAAAGTTTTGCTTTTTATTGTAAAAATTTATATAAAAAGTTATTAAAAAATAATAGTTTTTATATAATTATAAATAAACTTTATCTCTTAGATTAAATTTTATAAAAAAGCGAAATTTATTATAAATTTTGCGTTTTTATGTAGGTTTTTTTATAAATATTTAATATTTTTAATTATTAAACTAGTATTAATTAAAATATTAGCAAAGTTAGGTAATTAAAAGACGAATAATAATTTATAAAGTAAAAAATCGATTATTATAAAATAAATAATACGTTTATTTAATTTCTATTTAAATATATAAAGTAATAGTAATATATTATTAATTTTATTGTTTAAATTTTACTTTTAAATAGTTTATTATTTTATAAATAATAAGCCGCTATTATTAAAAGTTTATAGTTTAAATTTTTTTTAAAATCTGTTCTAAAAACTAGAAGTAAATTTATTGTTGCAGTTAAGTATAATTTTTATAAATATACTTTAATTATTTAATAAAATTTATTAAGCAAATATTTAAGTTTAATTTTCCGTTTTATATTTAATATTATTTAATATTAAAAAAATACATTTAAAAACTATATATATTATCGTTATTACAGAATTAAAATAATTATAACTTTTAAATTATTATATTAATCTATTTATAGCTATATTTAATATATTTATTATAAAGTTAAAAATAACTATTTTTATAAATCTAACGTTTTAAAATTTAATTAGTTTATAATTACTAATAAATAGTTTATTATTGTTATAATTTAATTAATATATTATATAATAAGTTATATACATCTTGATTTTTTCAATTTTCTAAGTTATTAAATATTTGATAAACTTTTAAAATATACGTTTTTTTAAAAAAATAATATTTATTATCGTAAACTATTATTATAAATATACCGATTAAATTTTTTAATATATAAAATTTATATTTTTTTTGTTAATTAATATTATATAGTAGTTTTTTTTTTAATATAAAAAAGCACCTAGGACAAGAAAAATTTTTAGCATTTTCGTTAAATTTTTTGTATACAATATTTTAGATCTTTTTATATTTTTTATTTTTTTAATATTTTTTAATAAAATTTGCTTAAAAGTTTTTATATATAAAAGCTTTAAATATATTATAGAAATATAGAAGCGTAACGCGCGCGCAAAAGGCGCAACGCACACAAAAGTGCAATGCGCGCAAAAAAAAAACCGCAATATATAAATATATATATATATATAAAAATTAGGTTAGTAATTTATTACTAAACAATATACTAAAAATAGAAACTTTATTTTTTAATATAAAAATTAGCTATTTTTATATATATATCCGAAAACGGAAATTCGCCGCATGCGGATTCCGGATTAGGAAATTTTATAAAACTATAATTTTTACTAAAAATTAAAGTTTTAAATTAAACAAAGAAATTTCCGAAAACGGAAAAAACTGAAAACAGAAATAATAAAAGCGGAAGTTTTGCGAATATAATAATAAGGGCTTCTGCCTACTAATTTTCTAGATAATCATCCATCATTAATATAACCAATATACTCCTATATTATCACCCTACATCCATATCCACTGAAGCATCCATTAAAGCGTCCACTAAGGCATCCACTAAATACCTTGCTATCCACTATAGCATATGCTCATATATAACCTCTCACATATATATTATATAATATTTAAAATAAATTTTTCGTTTATACGTTAAATTTTGCTATTTATAATAATATTGTTTATTATTTTTAAACGGTTTAAAATATCGAAAACGAAAATTTTCGCTTTAAGTAAATAATAAATCTATAGGCTATATTAAAATAAATAAATCGAAAAATTTATTAAATATTTATTTATATAATTTATAGAAATAATATTAAAATTAGTTTAATTAATAAATATAACTATTTATTTAATAGATTTGATTATAATTTAAAAACGGTAATAAGCTTATATAATATAAACTATTTTTATTTTTAATAATTTATATTTAAGTTTAAGACTAAAAATGTATCGATTTAAAAATATAATAAATTCGATTTAAATAATAAAAATAGAGGTTTTAAATTTTTAAAGGTAGCTATTTTTAGAATAATATATTATAATATTAAATCTGTATTTAAAAAAAACGTTTAGATATATAAAAAAAATTTTATTAAAGTTTTAGTAAAATAATATAATATATTAAGTTAAAAAATTTTAATAGTTTTTAAATAATTAAAATTTTTTCTTAATGGGATTAAAATACATAAATTTAATATAAACTATTTTTTAACTTAAATTTTTCGTTTTAAAACAATTTTTAAATCGTTTTTTTATTAAAAATTAAATCTTTCGTTTTTAAAAAAGCTCGATTACTTTAATATAGTATAGTAATATTAATTATAACTATTTTATTAATTTAAAATATATTTCGAAAACTTTTAGTTAATTAAAAAATGCTAATTTTTATAGAATTTTTAATTTAGTTTTTGTAATAAATAAGCTAAAAGTATTTATATAAAATTTAAATAAATCGATAAAAGAGTAAGTTAAAAAAAAATTCTAAAAGTTAATAAAAATTCTTTTATTTTAGAAAAAAGAAAAAATTGTTTATAGATATTGGTTATAGTTTTTTTTATTATTAGAAAAAATAATAATATTATTAATAAAAATGCGGCAATAGTTATTATAGTTTTTTAAAAAACGATTTATATAATATTAAATATATATAGATAAGTTTTTATAATTTATAATAAGAATTTTAAATTTTTCTAAATTATTAAGCATTATAATTATAAAGCGGTTTCGATAATTAAAATAAATGTTAAATTAGTAAAAAAAAATTTTTATATTTATCATTATTAAATATAATTTATTTTTAATAAATTAAATTATTTTAATTTATAATAATAAAAAATAATTATCCAATATTGTAATTTTATTTAATAATTATAAATCGACAATAAAGTATATTTTTAGTTTATTTTTAATTATATATTATATAATAAAATAAAAGTATATAAAAAGTATTATTTTAGTAACTTATTTTATATAATTTTATTTATAAAAAAGGTTAAAAATTTTATTAATTTTAGTTTTATTTTTTTAAATTTAATAGACAATTACGATTATTAAATTTATAGTTTTGCTATTTTTTTACAAATAAGATTTTTATTTATTAATTAATAAATATTAAAATTATATTTTAATTTATTTATACTTTAAAAACGTTTTTAAATAAAGCTATAATCTTTTTTTTTATATTAGTTAAACTTATATAAATAGTTTAGCTATTTAATTTTTTAATTTTTTCATTAATTTTAGGTTTTTTAATATTTAAAATCGAATAAATTTTCGGTATATATAGTTTTAAAACGCTATTATTATTAATAGTTAGCAAAAATATATTATTAGTTAAAATTAAAATATAGAAAAATATTTATAACGTTTTTATATTTAAATTAAAATAAGTTATTATTTAGTTATTATATAGTTTATATTTTTCTAAAACTATTGTCGAAAATATAAAGATAATTTTGCTAGAAAATATTTTTTATAAAATAAAAATTATAGTATATTTTTTGTTAATATTATAAAAAATTAGCGCCGATATTATAGCTAGTAGTAGGTTTATATTTTTAGTAATAAAGAAAAATTTAACTATGTGAGAGGTTATATATGAGCATATGTTATAGTGGACAGCGAGGGATTTAATGGATGCTTCAGTGGATGCTTTAATAGATAATGCACTGTAATAAAAAGAATAGTACCCTGTAGTACAGGGTAGCAATGTAGGGGTAAGTTGACTATATTGATAATGGATAATCTATAGAAAATCAGTAGGCGGAGGCCCTCATTATTATATACGTAAAATTACCGTTTTCGGATTATTTTCGTTTTTAGCCTAGCTGTTTTTAGAAATTCTTTGTTTTAATTTAAAACCTTAATTTTTAGTAAAAATTAATGTTTATATAAGATTTCCTAATCCGGATTCCGGAAATGGAAATTTTCCGTTTTTGAAATCCGCATCCGGCAATTTTTCGTTTTCGGATATATATATATATAATAGCTATTTTTATGCTAAAAATTAAAGTTTCTATTTTTAGTAAAATTTATATAATAATATATAATTTTATATATATATATTTTTATAATATTTATGCTTTATGCTATTTGCGCGTTATATTTTTATATATAATAATATATATATTATTTAAAAAATTATATTTAATATAATTAAAAAAATCGCTTTAATTATATTTTATAAATATAAAATAATTTAAAAATAATATTTAAAAATATAAAATATAAAAAACTAAATATAAAATTTGAAATATTAACTAAAATTTATAAATTAAAATTAATTTAATTAATAATTTTGAAAAAACAAAAGTTTAATCTAAAATTTAGAATTTTTAAATTTTTGCCTATAATTTGGCGAATTTGTATTAAAATTAATAATAATTATTATTATTTAAAAAATAATTTTAAGTTCTTTAAAATAGTAATTTTGTAGAAATAACGGAAGTAACGCGTAGTATTGTGGTTAATATTTTTATAAAAGATTTTTTTATAAACGTATTTATAAGGCTATTTAAAAATATATATAAAAGCAGTAGTAATAAACTTTTAAATTTAGATATTATTAGAAACGATTTTACTAAATTAGGTAAATTGTTTAATAAGTATTTATAATTTTTTATATATTTAATTACGAATAGTAGAAAAGAAAATATTTAGCGTTTATAAATAAAAAAGCGTTAAGAGGTTTTTTAAAAGTTTTTTTAATATATAAATATTAAAATCGAACGGCTTTTTGTTATAAAAAAGATCGAAACTGTTATTAAAACTTTTATTATTTATTATTATTTCGACGATATTTTTAATAAATTGAAAAATAAATTATCGACGTTTATTATTATTAAAATTTAGGCTTAAATTATTATTATAAAAGCGATTTAAAATTATTAATAAACGTTTAATATAAAAATATTTTTAGTTTAATAAAATAAAAAAATAGTAATAAAAATAAAAAATATATTATAAATATTTAAAAAATGCTATTTATTTAAATTATAAATATTATTAATATAATAAATAAAAATATATAAATAATTATAGCTAAAAAAAATTTTAAATAAAAATATTATAATTATTTTTAAAAATAAAATATTAAAAAAATATATATATATATATATAAAATTTTTTATTAATAAATTAAAGTATAACGTTAAAAAATTGCTATTATTATAAAAAATTTATTAATAAACTATTTAAAAGAAATAATTAACGAAATAATTTTATTATTATTATTAAAAATAATATATATTAATTTAATTAAAGTTAAAAAATCGTTTTTTAAAAGTTTTAAAATATATATAAATTTATTAATTTTACAAATTAGTATTTTATAAATAATTTAAAAGTTTATAAACAAAAATTTATTATAAAAAGCTTAATTTTTTAAATATAAATTTTATATAATAAAAATAAAAATAAAATAATATTTTAATTATTTTAAATATAGCTATTTTATAATTTATTATTAATATTAAATTATTTATAAATATTGTATAAAAATATAGTATTTTTTAAAAAAATTTATTATTTTATTAAATAAAACAGCGTATGATTAAAATACTATAATTATAAAAACTATTACAAAACTTAAAAAAAAAATATAATAAAAATATTAAAATAAAAAAATGTATTAAAATAATATATATTATATATTTTAAATGATTTTAAATTAACAAAAAAGCAGCAGTTATAGTATAATATATTAATAATATAGCAATTTGTATTATATTTATAAAGTTTAATAAAATTATTAAATTTTTTATAAAAAAAAGTAAAAGTAATAAAAATTTTCTAAAAATTTTAAAACAAATTTTTTATTTAAAATAGCAATTACTGACTATATCGAAAAATATATTATGTTATTAATAATTAATATAGTTTATTAAAATATAAAAAAAAAATTTAAAATAAATATAAAATAAACGTTATAAAAATTAAATTATAATTTTATTACTATTTAAAAATCGTTAATATAATAATAAAATGATTTATATTATTTACTAACTAATTATAAACTTATTTAAAATAATAATAAAACTATAATATATATTAATATATAACTAGTATTAAAAACTTTTTTTAAAAAAATCAGTTAAAATTAAATAAACGTTAAAAGTAAAAATAGTAATGATATAATTATAATATAGTTAATATATTTTTTAAATTTATTAAATAAAAATTAAAAAAATATTTTTAAAAGCTTTTTTTAAATATTTCTATTAAAATATTATTTGTTTATTAGTAATTTTAATTTATATAATTTTAATTAAAATTTTTATAAACGTTTTTTATAAAACGTTAAATAGTTTTTAGAATTTATAGTATAATAAAATTTAATATTATATATTTTAGTAAAAAGATTAATAAAAATTATAAAAAAATAAAAAAACTTGACTATAAACTATATTTAAATATTTAAAACGTTGCCGATTATTTACTACAAAAATTTAAAATAAAAAGTTTAAATTATAAAGCTTTTAACGTAGTAATAAACGACTAAAACGGCTTCGAAAATACAAAACGAACTGCAAAAAACTAAAATTAGCCAGAAATAAACGCTATAATAATATTTATAAAAATAAAAAAACGTTTTTGATGGACTCAGACTGGGGGTGAAGAAAATATATTACTAGAAAAAAAGATGATGAAGAGAAAAAGTCAGGTCTAGGGCGCAGCCCCGACCTGGGCCTTTTCTATGAAGACTACATAATGGCCTATTGCCCTCCGGGCAATAGGTGGAGCTGAGGGGCAAGGCTGTCACCCAGGTTACCACTGGTCAATGAGGCTGCGCCTCATTGACCCTCCTGTCAGGGCACATCAGTTTTAAAAACCTAAAATTTTTTAAAAATATTAAAATATTCAATAAAATTTATAATAAACTTATAGTTATTTTAACAAAAATCGCTAATTTTATAATTTTACTAAAAATATTAATAAAAAGCAATATTAAAAACCTTTACTATATATTAAAAATTGCAAAATTGTAAAAAAAAATATCTAAAATATATAAAAAATATCGCAGAAAACGTGGTAAACGAGCTTAAAAAACATTTATAACGGTTTTAAAAAGGTTTAAAAATATTATTTACTATATAAAAAAATGCATTTAATGTTATATAATAATAAAAGTATTAAAAATTTTAAAAAATTTATAATTTTTAGCAAAATAGACGTAATTATTAAATAAACTAAAAATAAAATAATATTAATATTATTATTATATAATATTTTTAAAAAATTTATTAAAATATATATATATAAAAAGTAAATAAATAAATTTATAAAACAGTTTTTTTTATTGTTATAAATAAATATTAATAATATTTAAAAACGTTTAAAAAATTACAATAATTATTAAAAATTTAAAATAAATTAAAAAATAACTATAAAAAATATTATAGTTTTAATATATAAATTAGTTTTTTAAAAAAATTTAGGTTATAATTTATTATTAAATAGTTTTTTAAAAATATATAAAAAAATACTATAACAATATTTAGTAATTTTATATTAAATAAACTTTTAACTTATTTAATATACAATAAAATTTCGAAAATCCCAAATTATAGTAATATCGAAATTAAAAAAATTGCTAATAATATACTAAATACTAAAAAATTAAAAACTAATTTTATTTATTAATATAATAAATAAAATATTTAAAAAAAAATTTTATAATTATATTATAAAAATAGCTAAACTATATAATTTATTTTTAAATAGCTAAATAAATAATTATTAAAAATATTTTATAAATTTAATAATAATAATAATAGTAAAAATAGTAAAAAAAATACTAAAATAAGAAAATATTATTTTTTTATTTTTATTTAATTTTATAAAAACGTTTAATAAAATTAACTATAAATATTTAATATAAATAATATAATAAAAAAGCTATTTATTATAAATAATTATATAATTTAAAAATTTTTTAATAAAATATATAATATATTTAAAATTTAACAATAAATTATTTAAAACTTATCTAATTATAGTTAGAATATTATTAAAATTACCGTTGTTTTTTATTTTTTTCTTATTTTATATAATACTTTTTTACGGAAAATTTGCTAAATATTCTAAAATAATAATATTTAGTTTTATAAATAATATAAATATTTTTACCGGAAATATAAATTTTACTAAAAATTGCAAAATTTTTAAAAAAACGTAGAAAATTATATTTTATAAATATATCGTTAAAATATATAATTTAATTTTATAAAAAATAAATTAATTTATTTTGTATATTAAAAAGTAAATTTTATAAATATTTTAATATTTTTTAAAGCAATTATTATGTTAAACAATAGTATATATTTTTTAAAAATATATTTTAAACGTGTAATAAATTAAAAAATATATTTAATATATATTAAAAAAAAGCTTATTATTTAAAAATATATAATTATAAAACTAGAAAATTTAATATAAAAAACTAGTATTACTAAAATTAAATAGTTATATATTTTAATTATAAAAAATATTTTAATATATAATATATTAATATAATATTTTTTTAATAAAGAAAATATTATTAAAAGTATTATTAAAAATTTCGAAAGCTATTAAAAAAAATATATTAAAAAAATATTAGGCATATATAGAACGATTTTTATTTATTATTTAGAAATAAAATTAGAAATTTTATTACTAAATATTTATTCAAATATTTAGACGGTATTTTTTAAATAAAAAATATATATATTAAACGGTTTAAAAATAGTTTAAAAAATAGCTAAAAAAAGTAGCTAAAATTGTTTATAAAGCAAAATATAAATAAATTTAATATTAAATAAATAAAAAACGCTATAAAAAAAAAGCTAGACGTTGTTAAAAAATTTAAATTTTAAAATATAATACGTTTCGATAATTAATTTAATAAATAAACATTAAATAAAGTTTTAATAAATAAATAGTAAATATATTAATAAAAATGATATAAAAAAATAATTAATACCTAGTTATTAAAAAACTGTTTATAAAAAACGTCATAAAATATTATAGAAAATTATTAAAGTACAAAACGGCAATTATTTTTTAAATATATATTAAAAAAATAGGCTTTGTAATATTTTTATATAAAGCTAAAATTTTTAACGTTTTAATATTACTATATAAATATATTATATTATATTATATTTTATTAATTAATAAAAAAAAATTATTATATTATTTATTAATATTTTAGCTATTCAAAATATATAATAATTTTATTTTTGCTATAAACGATTTTTAAAACGCCTATTTTATAGTATAATAAATTTTATAAATAAATAAACTATTTATATATAAATTAATAACGGAAATTAAAAAAAAAAAAAAAGCGCTTAAAACGTTTTGAAAAAAATTAAACTAAAAAAAATTACAATATATTTATTAAAATAATTTAAAAATATATTAAAAAAAATAACTAATATAAAAAACGTTTATAAAAAATATATTTAGCAGCGCGTTATATAGATATATTTTTAAAAAACATTTCGGCAGCGTTAGGCAATTTTTTTTTTTTTTTTACTACTTGCTAAAAAGTAGTAATCTAAGTATATAAATATTATAAATTTATAATATTACTATAAATAGTAGTAAAGTATATTATTCGATTTAGGCTTACGTATATTGCAATAATTATTACAATATATATAAACTTTAAATATAGGTTTTGCCCTAGTTTTAAAATAGGTTATAGCGTTACGTTAATATTCAATCGACTCTATAGTTTAGATAATAATAATAATAATTAATAATTTTTTCAAATAATTTATTTAAAAATTTATTATTATTTTTTAAATTAATTTTTGCCTTTTTTATAATTACGCTTCTATTTTATTTTTTTTTAATTGATTTTCTCGTTTTTGAAAAATAATAAATTTAAATTAAAAAAACAATTAGTAATATTATTAATTTAATTAATAAATTTAACTAATTTTAACTAATTTTTAGGTTTTTTATTTATTTTAGAGTTTTAAAAAATTTAATAAATATAATAGAAATATTAAAATTGTTTACGTTAAAAAATATAATAATATTTTTAACTTTTTATATAAAACAAATTATTTAAAATATTTATAATTTAAATATTTAATATAAATTAAAAAATTTACTAATAAATTTATTAAATTTAATAGCAATAAATTTAAATAAATCGAAAATATTTATAATATTTAAAATAAGGCTTATAAATTTTAAAATTTTAATAAATAAATGTTTTTAATACAAATTTCTAGTTTTTAAATTATTATAGTAAAATTGAATTACATTTATATAAAAATTATTATTAAAATAAAAACTTGATTAAAAAAAAAGTTTAAAATAGATAAAAAAAGCAAAACGGATTTAAATTTTATTTTTTTAATATTTACAATATTTTATAATATTATTATAATTATAAAATACATTATTATAAAAAAAATTATTTATAATAAATTGTTAAAAACGCTAAAAAGATAAAATTTATAATAAAAATTAATAATTAATATATATAATTTTAA